>PVKC010051637.1:0-10284 GCA_004027635.1 Crocidura indochinensis | reverse complement strand
GTTTTTATTTTTTCTTTTTTGGTTTTTCAGGCCACACCTATTTGATGCTCAGGGGTTACTCCTGGCTAAGTGCTCAGAAATTGCCCCTGGCTTGAGGGGACCATATGGGACACCGGGGGATCGAACCGCGGTCCTTCCTTGGCTAGCGCTTACAAGGCAGACACCTTATCTCTAGCGCCACCTAGCTGGCCCCCAAAGGTGACTCTTGTAAACACTATTGTATTATATATTAGTAGTATTAGTATGTTCATATATTCATTTCAATATATTATTTGCGCATTCTCTTCTGTATATTAAAACTGATTTCTTCTTACTTTACTTTTCTCTAAATTATAAGGAGTTTTAAAATATTGTGATTTTTAGTATCAAAATTTTTTAGCAAATATTTCCAGTAATATGTGGTAAAATTAGTTTATTAGCATTAAATTTACTCATTTACAATGTGTTTTCATACTTAATGAAGTCACTACTACATAGGTATCAGCTTCAATTCTCTTTCTTCTCATTTTTTTCTCATTTCTTTGGCAGACAGTCAATTGTCAAAGTCTCTTACTTGAGAAATATTTCACTTATAGGCAATCGAAATTGTCATCGACTACCATTGAATTGATTAAGGTCACCTGGAATTTACGCTAATATATACTTAGTTGAATGGTTATTTTGCTGCTGTTGGTGCAAGGTGGGAAGGAAAGGTACAAGGTGTTTCTTCTTTAAAATTCTTTAAAATTTCTGATTTTTCTTTTTCACTCTTTTCTTATTTCTTAGTATTTATTGATAATGCATATTTTTGTATGCCTTATTTTCTAATCTTTTTTTAATTTTATGGGTTTTTCTTCACAGGATTATTTATGGTACATAGTGACAATGAATGAGGGGCATTCCCACTACCAGTGTTGTCCTCCCTTTACCCCCGTTCCCAACATGCATCCAATATCTCCTTCCCTTTTCCTCCCAGAGTAACTGGTCTCCACTTTACAACTTGTTGTAGATTATCTATTCTGTTGTCGTTTGAGATAAAAAGGATAAGAAAAAAAGGGAGAAAAAATTTGGTAGCAACTACCAAACAAAGAGAAAAAGAAAAAAATAATGCACCCCTGTTAATAAGAAGAGAAAAAAAATCACCAAATAATAATCACAGGAGTAAAAGGAGAAGAGAAAAGTGGAAGAAAAAAGAGAAGGAAAATAAAGTCAAAAGCTAGCAAATCAAAACAAAACAAGAAAAAGAAAGGGTGCTGGAGTGGCAGGGTTTGGCATTCCCATCACTTTTTTTTTTTTTTTTTTTTTGCATAGGCACAGTAAGCATTGGGGGAAAATGGGAATTCCTGTGACCTAGGATATTCAGGCCTTCTCCCTCCTTGAAGTATACCATCATGGAATCAACTCCTGACTTCATAGATACTCATTACCTCGTGACAAGGGCTTTTTATGTGATGAACTTTCCTCTCAGTTGTGGGTGAGAAAATGAGGCCACTGTAGCTAGAGATCTTGGTATTTGTGCAGGTCCTAGGACAGGGTCTAGGTTAGAGTCTTAATGGTTCTAGAGGTTCTATTCCATCATTGTTGTTGTGTTCAGTCTTCTGTAACAGATGCTCCCTGTTTTCATTCAGTCCCTAAGCCGAAGTATGGAATATTTACGCCTTCTTTCTATATTTATTAGTCATCATTTTTCCTTCCTAAGTTCTATTTAAATATTCCTTAGATTTTTATTGGAATAATTATTATACATAAAAGTACATCCAGAATAAAACTATGCTAAAATGTCTTTAGTTTGCCATAATTATTTTTTACTTAGATTGTATTTCTCTTTTTTCTTCCTTCCCTGTATTTCTTTATTCATTTTTTTTTCGTTTTTGGGCCACATCCAATGATGCTCAAGAGTTATTCCTGGCTATGATCTAAGAAATTGCTCCTTGCTTGGGGGACCATATGGGACATGGGGAGATCAAACCATAATCCGTTCTACGTTAACCACATGTAAGTCAAACACCCTACCGCTTGTGCTACCATTCCAGCCCGCTCCCCTGTATTTCTAATGTTAGTTCAGCAGATAATTTTGTTGAAAATCTTTGAAAACATAGCATTATTGAATTTGTTTTATTTATTTATTTTTCATAGTAGAGCACCTCCAAGAGCTACTATGAGCTACTTACTGCATGGTGCTTAGAGGTTGCTCCTGGCAGTACTCAGAGGTTCAAACCTGTAACTTTTACCAACCCTGTGGTCTATCTCTCTATAAGAAGGTATTGCATTCTTATGTTATTATAATAAGTATAACAAGTTTTGCTTATGTGATTAGACTTTTTTATTCTGCTATATCAATTGATTTTATTGAATTTATCACTTTCTTCCCTGATGATCACATATTTGTTTTAATATTGTTATCTCATTCATAAAGAGCCCCCTTTCTCCTATATCAATATGTTTCCTAAAAATTAAATATCTTGGAGCCAGAGAGATAGGAAGGAGTCTGCCTTGCAGAAAGCAGCCCCCTTTCTGATACCTGGCATTGCGTATGGTCACCTGAGTCGTATTTTGTGACCTCTGAGCAAAAAAATGATCACCCCTCACCCAGAAACATATGTTTAAAATGAAAAGATGAAAATACTTGGTATAAACCGTCTTCCAATGCATGTCTTAACCATTTCTCCAGTACTTTGTTGGGCTTGCTTATTTGATACTTCTCTGTTTGCTATTCCTGAGCACTTAATGCTTGCTGATTATCTGTGAGAAAGGGGAAGAAAAGAAATATGACATAGATTGATTGCATTCCCATTGTACAATTTTATTGTTTTATGTAAAAATGCTTTTGGGGATGGAGTGATAGCACAATAGGTAGGGTTTTTGTTTTGAATGTTACTAACCAGGGTTTAATCTTGGGCATCCCATGTATTCCTTCATATTTCCTGGAAGTGATCCATGAGTAGTGATCAAGGAGTAAGCTCTGACTACTGGTGTGGCCCAGCAAGCCAAAAAGAAGAAAAGAAGCTTTCTATTGCAATGGAGTGATAGCACAATTGATAAGGCACTTGCCTATTATTTGGCCTAAGTGGGGATAATTCCTGACTCTACATATGGTCCCATAAGTCATTTCAGAGGAGCCATTTCAGTGCAGAGTCAGGAGTGAGTCCTTTGTACTTTGGGACATGCGCCCAAATAACAAAATCAATATATTTTTCTGAAAAATCTAAACAATATTTTTTTACAAAAACTAGTTTGTATGGGAACAAAATAGGTATATGAGTGATAAAATGAGAGGTTTATTTTATTGTATAATGTTCAAGCCAGAAGTTCTAGCTTTTCATAAATATAAGATTAGATAATAATTGAGCTAGACACTTCCTTTGTGAAAATCATTGTGGTATATGAAAGATATATAGTTTTCCTGAATTTATAAATGAATCAGAAGAAAAGGTTTAAGAAGCCCTGAGAGATAGATAATTTCAGAGGTTGAAGCTCATATAGCAGAACCTGAATTAAGTTTCAACATGCATTTGATTCCCTGAACTCTGCCATGAATGATCCTTGAGAAGAGTCAGCCAAAACTTCTCATTAATAAACTGGATAGACTCAAATTCTCCCTACAATTCCCACCTCCCCAACTTCCAAAAATGTTAAGATATGTAAGTAAAAATATATTTGGAGTAAAACACTTGAAGATTAATTGAAATCATCTTTAATAATAATTGAAAACAATTTAAAGGCTAATTGAAGGAATGAAATAATTGAAAGAAAGAAAATAATTTCATTTTTATTTTTAGAAGAATCTCAATAATTAAAAGAATAAAAACTGAACTAAATAAAAATTTTCTGAAAAATATTTTGTCTTTTTTTGGTTTCAAATAATTTTTAAAATCCCAGTACATTCATTCATATTGTAAAAGTCAAGAATGGTTTCATGAAAGAATGCCATTCACAAAATGAATAATCTATTATACATTTACTAAAAGTACCATTACCAGGAACAAGTGTTACAATCTGACTTAGTGTCATTAGAGAAACATTATTTATACCTCCTAATTCTAAAGGAGAATGAGAGGGAGTTATCACAGAAACTAGGGATGATTAGCTATTATGGCCTGACAGGCAAGAAAAATGTAGTCAATTCATGTGCTGTGAACAAGGAAAATAACCCAGGAGAATGAGTTCCTCAACTTCATCCTTCGTGTTTTCTTCTTGCTATTGTGTAGTTCCTCTAACTGGAGGAGATTGAAAGAAGAGACTGAAGAAGCTCATCAATATAGTCCTAGTATATATATCCTGGAAGTAAGACAGGAGAAATCTATCTAGAGAGGAACATTTAAGATATCTAAAACATTGAATTAAATATGAACGTTTTCATCTTAAACAGTCAAGTTGAAATAGAAAAAATCATATTTAAAGTATTCAATGTAACAGCTAGTTGTGGTGTTTAATATAACACATTGTTAATTTTGTGTTTGACTCCCAGTATCCAAAATGCTCCCCCAAGCACCACTAGGAGTAATTCCTGAGTACAGAGTTAACAGTAACCCTGGGTACTGCTGGCCTGTTCCCCAAAACAACATTTGACCCAGCATAATGTAGCTTAATTAACTGATAACTTTGTAAAAGTAATTTATTTTACATTTCTGGAAATATTTGTGGATGAATGTGTGAGTAGGAGTTGGAAAAAGAAAATCAACAATGTGTCATATTAAGCCAATAAGGTGTATAGTTGATCTGTATGTGTACGTGCATTAGACTAGTCCAAGAATGAGCGGGAATTGACAAATATTACCGTGTGATCACTTAGTCATGAGCTATTCCTTAAGAAGTAAAGGGATCATTTTAAGAATTAGAAAAAAAAATCTTCAGGAAGTTAACATGTAGAACTTGGGGCCAAAGTGAAAGTACAGTAGAAAGGGCAGTTGCTTGCATTTGACTGTCTGAGATTCAATTTTTAGTATTCCATATGGTCCCCAGATCCCACCAGAAATTCTTTAGTGCAGAGCCAAGAGTAGCCCCTGAACATCAACTAATGTGCTCTACCTCCCAACTCTTCAAAAAAGATGTAGAACTTGGCTATAAGATATTGATCATGGCACACAGAGTCAAAAACATACAAATAACTTCCCTCTGGTGCCTATTACTTCATGGTTATATACTACAATTATACATCACCAGGTGAAATTTGAACAAATAAATAAAAATTGTGATTCCTTTATGTCTCTATCATTTTGACAGTTTTTATCTAAAAATAAATGCATTATCTGTCATATTTTGACACACTGTGTTAAAAAATCTGCTTATTATTGTGCCAGGGTGATTCTCTTTTCATCTCTATGTAAGTGAAAATTAAGAAAATTTTGTACTTAGAAATGTATAATTCTTTTGTGTCTATAAATTTGTGTGTGTGTATATAAAAATTGTTTTAGGTGTTGAATCATAAAATTTCACCGTGTTGAATACAATACTGTAAGGTGATTGTATGCTTGTTACAAACACAAATAGGACTCAACATTTCCATCTTATTCATATCCACTCTTTCCCAAGAATAATATGAGAAATTTCATCATGTCATCTTTAGTATTGAAGTTCAATGTGTATTTTTGTTTGTCTAAAGGTTTGCATTTTTAGTTTTCAAAGCATGACAGCGACTTTTGTTGGCATTTCACAATTTTGTTTCAAGTGAGTTAAAAGAGAACAAAACTATAATATAGTGGCTAGGCTCTTGCCTTGTACATGGCTGACCGAGGTTTGACCCCCAATATCCAAAATGCTCCCCCAAGCACCACTAGGAGTAATTCCTGAGTTAGAGTCAATAGTAACCCTGGGTACTGCTGGCCTGTTCCCCAAAACAACATTTCACCCACCATAATAATCTCCATATTCATTCATGTATAAATAAATTTTATTTTATTGTAACAGCTGCATATAGTCTGTGGGAACTGGTTTCACAGGGTGACAACTGCTTCTAGCCTGAAGTCCACACTGTTCACCATGTTTGTGCTTGTGCTGAACCTAGAATGGACAAATCAGGCAACAGGGACATCACACAAGAAAAGAGACATCCTAGGAGAAGATGCTTCAGGGTGAGGGGTTGAGTAGCCTCTTGGATCTTACTAAGCCCCCTAGCTGAGTTTCTTCCAGCTGAGCTGCTTTTCCTGCCACTTTTATTAGCCAGAGCTAACAGAACAAAAGTATTTTGCCTGAGGGGCAGAGTAGACATAGTTATGGGTATTTATGTTAATTAAGCCTTTGTGAGTCCTGGATGGGTTTTTACAAATCAAAAAGTTTGTGAGAAAAAAAGGAAAAACAGAGAGTGATTTAAGAGTAAAATACAGGTGTCTACAATAATACATGTTTAAATGTACCATAGTTGCTTTACACATTCATATTTTCTGGAACACTTGGGTTGGTTCCAGATTGTGGTTATTGTGAATCATACAGACTTTTATCAGTACAGATATAGTGGTATAGCAAGCAAGAAACAGATAGTGCTTTCTTTCCTGAGCTTACCTCTTCCCACTCCGAATTCCTGATTTCCACCACATTTCAAAAGCAAATTATGCATATTTAATATAAAGGTATATCACATACCTACATATAGGTATAACATTATATAGATATATACATAAATTTGTATATGTATAGGTATATACATTATATAGGTATATATAGATTTGTAAACATAGATAAGTTATAGATATGGTTTTGTATATATTTACATTGAAAATAATTTTGTGATTTATATATCAGATATTGCCAAATGTATAGTCTTTTTGAATCAAATCCTCTTTACTAACTATTTTATAAATAAAATGTTAATGAAAGACAATAATGTCCATTGGTTTATGCAACACATTAGGATGATACTAGCTACAGTGGTAGAGTGCTTCCTTTTCCATTCAGGTAATATAGACTAATATATTTCCCAAATTTATTTTATTTTAAAACACTCTCACATGACTTGAGAGCATGCTACAGTGATTAATATGCTTAAAAAGAATATATTGTCTACAAAGATTAAAACATTTACTCCCTGTTGATTCAGAAACATTATTTGTCAATCTCTGATAGAAACAAAATTGTGGTGACTATATGGTGATAGGTTTTCATTTATAATTATTTTCGCTTATGTAGAAGGTAGTTATGTGTCTGGATTATAGTTCTGAATTGCTTTTGGTCTTAATAGACAGAAATTTGTTAGATTCCACATGTTTCAGCAAAACAAAAATACTAAAACATTACTATTGTTATGTGAAAATGTTCTCACTCCATTTTTTGATTTTAAATTTAAACTGACTTATTATTTTAAAATATAAAATTTTAGGAATTAGTATCACATTATTATTTTTATAAATACCTTTTTATCACTAAAATTGCAGGGTCATCTTACTACTCAAAGGAATTTCAGCTCATTCATTTCTACCACCTCTCTCTCACCTTTCCATCTGAAACACATGATCATATTTACTAACTCTTAAGACTTGCGTTGTTTCTTGCCAGTTTATTTGGTTAATGCACAGGTATCTTGGAGTCGCATAATTAAATGTGTCACGTAATTCATGATGATAAAAATAACAAAAGCTTTGTGGTTCTAGCAGTGCAATAAAAGGAACTTTTATAAATATTCTAAAGGTTGATGAGTCTGAGAAACAAAATACATGCTGTGTTGTATATATTTAAAATGTTTTTGCTTTCAGGTTATATTATTTGTATTATGTTATTGTTTGTTGTAGTGAGAAGCTTCAGAAGTCAAGATGTATTAAAATTGTTAGCTATGGAAATTCTTTTTCAAGAGATTAATATCCTACCCAGAATCAAAAGGTTAGAGACAGCAACTTCAGAGGAATTTTATACTGTAGCAATTGTTGGACAGAAATTAAGGGAAACCTGCCAAAGATAGCATCTGGTTGATTTAAGTTAGATTATGCTTGTTAGTTACAGCCATTACTCTTGTTCCAAATATTTCCAAGTGGTTTTGCAATCTTTCCTTAAATTCCTAAGAGTGATTTTCCAGTGGGAATAAAATGGATTAGCAGCAGAATGTTCCCGAGTTTTCAGAATTGAGTATCTACTCCTAGATTGAAAGCTATCTGCAATCTTATTATTCCTGGCCATTAAGAGGCATTTAATGCATAGGCTGACAGTATGTTATCTTTCCAGGGTGTCAAATGAAGAGTGCTTTATTAGTGGGGTGAATTAGTTCAATGAAGTTTTGGACATCTTTAGAAACCATGAGGATGAAGCATGTTTTTATTATAATCAGGGATATTAATTCATATATGTAAAATGTTGCTAAAAGAAGGAGGGGAAGAATAGAAAATCATGATTTGGGAAATATACTAGTCTATGTTCACATGACATGGGAGAGCAGCACTATAATTTCATGCAAAGGAACAATTAGCATTGCAGGTCTGTTTTAGAAAATAGCTGTCATTTTTAAGAAGCAGTGTTGGACTTAGCACATTAGCCATAATTAAGGAAGCATAGATTGTGTGGTGATTCTTCCAGGGTGTGGAGGGAAGGTTTCAAGTAAACTATGCATATTCTCGGTCTCCAAAGATCACATTTTCATTAGACCTGGAAGACTTTTCATGACCCAGAACAGCTGTACCTTCTGTTAAATTATGGTTATTTCATAAGTACTGATGTCAGTATTAATTTTGACTTTTTAGATAACAAATGATCTGGATCAATGGCACTCAAAAAGGGATGCTACAGATTCTGTTCTCCAGATGTTTTATGAGACCATATACTGTTTCCATTTCAAGTTAAAGATATAATTTAATCAATGCATTATATTTAATTCTCTCTTGTCTCTGAGAACTATCACTTAGTTTTTCCTTTTTTCCTATCTTTTCTTTTTCTTTTTTCTTTATGAATTTTGTGCCACAGTCAATAGTGCTCAGGAATCTGGACTCAGAGCTCAAGGATAACATTTGGTAGGACCAAACAACTATATAGGGTGCCAGCATGAAAACTAATTCTGCCACTTGCAAGGCAAGCATCTTAGCCACTGTGCCATCTCTTGGACCCCAGTACTTGAGATCTTTTTATTTTGTCTTATTCTCTATCCCTGAGTGAAATATTGGCTCAGTGTAGTGCTTCTCCAGAAAGGAAGAGGATGTTAGAAAACCTTATTCATTCTTTCCTTTATTTCTTTGCTCTCAGTTTGAAGTAAGGTGAATTCTATCAATGTGAATAGGATTAAATTTCAGTGAAAATGAAGCAAAAATTTGGCAACCTCAAAAGGGCAAGAACTAAATAATAAATATTTAACACTAAAACTCCCACTATACTAGGAGTTCCTAACTGCACAGTAAAGCATACCATGTCCCATAGAAAATTCCAGATTGATGACAGGATAATTTGAAATTTCAATTGAACAGTAGTATACTTACTATATATTAGAGAACAAACTAGGTGCTATTTTCAAATAGTAATCTGGGGGCCGGGTGGTGGCGCTGGAGGTAAGGTGCCTGCCTTGCCTGCACTAGCCTAGGACGGACCACGGTTCGATCCCCCGGTTCCCCATATGGTCCCCCAAGTCAGGAGCGACTTCTGAGCGCATAAACAGGAGTAACCCCTGAGCGTCACCGGTTGTGGCCCAAAAAAACAACAAACAAAAAACAACAAATAGTAATCTATTGTAATGTGAAATTTTGCTAAATTCCGCTCATTGGCAATCTGTTTATGACTTTGATCTTCTATGTTTAATTTTTTTTTGTTTTGATTTGGGGCCACACCCAGTGGCTCTCAGGGGTTACTCCTACCTACGCACTCAGAAATCACCCCTGCTTTGGGGACCATATGAGATGCCAGGGAATCAAACCACAGTACTTCCTAGGCTGGTGTGTGCAATGCAGACACCTTACAATTAGTGCCACCACTCCAGCCCCAATGTTTAATTTTTTCATAAATTCTTTTTCCTTTCTTCTTTCTTTTCATTATTTATTTATGCATTTATGTATTTATATATGCATGTATATATTTATCTGTTTTGGGGCCACACCCAGAGATTACTACTGGCTCTCTGCTCAGAAATAGCTCCTGGCAGGCTCTCGGGACATATTGAATGCTGGGGCTTGAACCCAGGTCAGTCCAGGTCTGCTGTGTACAAGGTAAATGTCCTGCAGCTGTGCTATCGCTCCAGTCACTTTCTTTCTCTTTCTTTTTTTCTTTCTTTCTTTCTTTCTTTCTTTCTTTCTTTCTTTCTTTCTTTCTTTCTTTCTTTCTTTCTTTCTTTCTTTCTTTCTTTCTTTCTTTCTTTCTTTCTTTCTTTCTTTCTTTCTTTCTTTCTTTCTTTCTTTCTTTCTTTCT
>PVKC010051636.1:0-10259 GCA_004027635.1 Crocidura indochinensis | reverse complement strand
TTAGTAAATTATAAATAATCTTACATTGTAAAATTTTAATTATGCCAGTGTTAGTTTATTATGCATTTTTATTGCTGAAAACCTATAAACAACATGTATTTCGGGGCCAAAGAGATAGCATGGAGGTAAAGCGTTTGCCTCACTTGCAAAAAGGTCATTGGTTCAAATCCCAGCATCCCATATGGTCCACTGAGCCTGCCAGGAGCAATTTCTGAGCATAGAGCCAGGAGTAACCTCTGAGTACTGCCGGGTGTGTGACCCAAAAACCAAAAAAAAAAAAAAAAAAACCAGCCCCATGTATTTTGATTTTTATTAATTGGCTCTAAGGGAATTTAGTTTTGAGAGTAATTGTCTTGCAAATAAAGAATGGTCTTAGTCTCTTCTATTGTTCAAAATCTAATGTGTTAAAAATAATGGCTGAATATGAGAAAAAATTAAGTATAAAATCTACATGATAAACATTTGCAAATATTCCCATCCTACCAATTTATAGTAAAATAGATATTTTTGTACAAAGTAAAGTACTATCTATAGAGTTCACTAAAAATATCTGTGTTGATTTGCTGTTATTGACAGAAGAGAAATATAGTATCCTGTAATTATCTAACTTCATTTTTACCTAGAAATATAATCATAGCAGAGAACACTTGTTGAGCACTCATTTATTACCCCCATTGGATTAATTGCTGCTTCTGTTGTAAAAATCTGCATAATATCTGTATTTTATAGAAATTTTAATTATGCATGCATATGTAAACTTATAATTCATGTAGAAGTAGTGGTTAATAATTTTAGTTTATGAAACATACATAGAACTAAATTTTTATAAAATAATATAAATGTTACCTAAGTATTATTCTTGTTTTATAGTAGAAAAACTGAAAGTTCTATATAATTATATGACTTGTAAAGAAAATAATACAGTTCTTATGAAGGATTATGTAAAAAAAGTCATTTACAGATATGCTAAATGCATATAAATGTGAGCCAAAATATTTACAAATGATTATAATATAGTTACAAGATGTATAACTCAATTACTAATCATACAAGTTTCCATAATTTAGTTATACATTATATTGTTCCTAAAATTTAGTTACTATAAACTAAAATTATGTTTAGTAATAATTCTGCTAGATTCCATTTTTCTACAACAAAAATTAAAGCTAACCTGAACAAAACAAATTCAACAGACTTTCTCTTCCTGGTAACCTCTTTTTATATGTAAAAGTCCACCTGGATTACTAGACCTCTTCCTTCCAGGGTTTGAGGGATTTATTTGAATAAAGAGGAAGTTCTGGCTTTGGTCTCAGAGAGAGAGAGAGAGAGAGAGAGCACATAGCAGAGAAAAGTTATGAGGAAAAAAGGCCAGGAGGAAAAAACAGACTAATTCCAGTTAATCTTTTGACTGCCCTAGTATTATTTCTACTGTTGCTACCCTGTTTCATCAGACCCATCTGCCAAAGGGGTTAGAAACACAGTGTCTGGGGTGGGAGTGGGAGGGTTTCTTCCCCAGCTAGAATTGACCATGCTGGTCAATCCCAGCATGGGTCTACTACTTGCAAGGCAAATGCCCTACTAGCTGTGTTTTAACTTCAGCCCTATTATAAAGAAATAAATCTTATGTGATATTAAAGTAAGGAACATGCAAGGAATACTGAAAATATATATTTAGTTTTTAAAGTAATGTAAAACAGAACATATTGTGTTATTTTTTTTGTTGTAAGAAAGTAGTAAGGGGGCCCGGGAGATAGCATTGAGGTAAGGCGTTTGCCTTTCATGCAAAAGGTCATCGGTTCGAATCCTGGTGACCCATATGGTCCCCCATGTCTGCCAGGAGCAATTTCTGAGCATGGAGCCAGGAGTAACCCCTGAGCACTGCCGGGTGTGACCCAAAAACCAAAAAAAAAAAAAAAACAAAGAAAGTAGTAAATTAATTATAATGGAATCAATGTATAGTGAATTTTATTACTGAATTATATAATAAAATAATTTTTGCATGATCTCAAAAGTTGCTTATATTTATGTACACTGATCACTGTGCTTATAAAGCTTAACAAATGTTATGAGATATTGTGTTTGGCTTTGTGCAGACTTTTTTTTTTGGCCCTGGCATTTGTTGAGTGTCAGAGTATAAATTTAGAAACTTTTATATATAGTCAACAGGTCATCTTTTCACTAAGTGGTTTGTTATGAATTTCTCAAGGAATGCTGCGTGTGTTGGAGGATCTTTCAACATAAATTGATATAAAGGTATGTGTCTATGTGTATTCTAAATGGTTGACATTTAAAGAAAATGTAAAGTTGGATTATATAATGACTTTTAAAAGTCATATTATGTAAATTTTTGTGTGATATGGAAACAGTATATTCTCAAGTGAAATTACTTTGTGCTTAATGATAACACTTCTAGAACTGAGAAAGTAATTCTATTATAATTTAAGTTCTTTAACTTATAAGGTTTTAAAAGATTTAATATGTTCCTCATCCTGATTTAATTTATATAATCCATAATTTTTATTCATATCACTAATGCATAATCTTGGTTTATTAAAACAGTTGCATGACTACCTACTCTAATTTTAGAAAAACTTTCTGTATTTTTACTGAAGAAAAATTTTCTATGTCTCATAAAATGTTTCTAGTTTCTGATTAATGAATCTTTTAGAGCTAAACTTATTTATTGAAATTATTACAGGTAGTATGCCAGTGATTATGTCCAAATAACTTTTAAATTCATGTTTAAAATAATATTTCTCAACGAAAAATAAAGATAAGAAAGTTAAATAATTTTTCAACTGAAAAAGATTTTCTGCTTGTACATAATTTGCATCCTCACCTCTAATTGCTATCCAGAAATTCTCAACTGCCTTGCTATCACATTCCTCTACCTGTCCTCAAACTTTTGTGTTCCTCTGCTACTTGTAGTTACCAGCTTTAGATACAGATGGTATTTTCCTATTCTCTGATAGAAAGGATTAAAGGCCACATAGCACGTCTTTAGAAATAAGGACTCTGTACCACCAGCAGGTATAAATCATTCTGACTCAGGTGGAGGCCCATGTTGACAAGACAAGGCAAGTGCAAAAGGAAAATAGTCCAAATACTTCCTAGAACTAAAATAAAAATTGGAAATTGGTTTATAAGATTTACTTGTTTTTTATTTTTAAGCTCTGGGAAAATAAAGCATTGTTATTGCTATTATTACTTGTCATTTGCTTTCTGACTTTGCAACAAGAGTACACTACACACGTACAATCACACACTCAAACACACCCTATGAAAATGATTATAATAAATAATTTAGGGGAAATTCTTTTAGAAGTGTACAGATCTTTTTTCTTTTTTTGGTTGGCTTGGGAGCGTTACTGGGCTTACTTGTCTCTGTTCAGGAGTCACTCCTAGTGGTGCCTGAATAACACATGTGGTGTCAGGGATCAAACTAGACTCAACTGTGACTGAGGCAATTTTCTCCTGTTTCCCACTGCTATAAAGTTTTAACTTTTTCTCGAACTGCTAAGAATAAGATAATTGAAGAAGCTGTACTTTCAGATCTATTTTCTGAAAGTCACAGTCCTCTTGAAAACTAGAGAATATATAATTATAATAGTTATATTATTATATAATTATAATTATGATGTATGTTTTGGTTATGACTTTATAGTACACATTTCTACATGTTTTCCTTAATAGTCAAAAAATTCTACTTTCTGATAGTTATATAGCCATAATAACTTCATAACTTTGTTAACTAATCTTTGTGAATATCTCAAAGAGTTCTTAAAATTCTCAGTTAAAAATCCTTTTACTTTTCAGGATGTCTAACCTAGGACAATTTGACCCTGATTTTTATCAATCTAATTATACTATTGATAACCAGGAGCAGAGTTATGATGATTCTAATGCCTACAAAGATACTTATGGATCCAAAATGTAAGTAATTTATATTGAGAAAATATATACAAAACCAATATGTTTCTATTAATTTTTGTGCCATACTTATCAGTGTTCAAGGCTTACTTCTGTTTTGACACTCAGTGAACACTCTGGATGGTGTTCAAGGGACATTATGCGGGGCCAAGGGTGGAAATGTGTTCACTATGTCCAAATTCACTCTCCATAGTACTGTTGCTTAGGTCTTCCTGACTATATTTATCATGCTGATGATTAACTAGATTCAGATACATAGTTTTTAACTTTAGGTCCTTATTTGGGTACAGTAACATTTAAATCCCAATCCATATTACAAATGTCAGGATTCAGAGGGTCTATGAATATTACTTTTGATAGTTTCATGAAGTACATGAAAGAAAATCAGGTCATCATTTCAGATAAACTTCAGAGATTTGATATTTTATTCATACAGTGAATAGTTCACTTAAAATTCATCCCAAATAAGATTGAGATGCTAATCATGATGACAAAAGACCTAGAAATTCAGAGCCAGTTAGAATTAACTAGTCTTCATCTATTTTTCTTTCTCCTGGGTGTGTGAGAATGCATAGAAACTTATTTTTAAAAGTCGGTTTGATTCAATGGCATAGTGATCTGAAAGCTGTAATTATGAAGATATTTAAGGTCTTTATATTTAAGTATTTTAAATGTTAAAATGAACTAGAGGGGCCAGAGACTACAGGGACTAAGATAGCAGACCCTGGTTTGATCCCTAGAATCATTTGGTATCCTGAGCATCACATGTTGTAACCCTTGAAGTCACCTACCTAGATGGGTGTGAAGCATGACTAGGATGGTAAAGGATAATTACTGACATCCTAAGATCTGAGTTGTACCAGATT
Source organism: Crocidura indochinensis (assembly GCA_004027635.1). NCBI lineage: Eukaryota > Metazoa > Chordata > Mammalia > Eulipotyphla > Soricidae > Crocidura > Crocidura indochinensis. The sequence continues at coordinate 5,463 of PVKC010051636.1, read as the reverse complement.
CTTGTTGTGGGCCACCAAGCTCATTGGTTTAGTGAAAGTGAGTGGCTTCCAGGCCTTCTGAACACCACTTGGGGTTTGTAAACAATGTCACATATTAATTAATTAATATTAGTTAATTACTTTTTAAAATGAACTACAAAAACCTTTCTCATTAAAAAGCATGTCCAAAAATTCCACAAAAATCTACTATTTGGCCTTTCAGAGAAAAATTATTTTGGTCATTGGTAGTGTCAGTTATCTTGACTTTATTTTCTCACTGCTCTTTTTTTTTTGGTCTTTTTTTGTTTGATTGTTTGTTTTTCGGCCACACCAGGTGATGCTCAGGGATTTCTCCTGGCTATGTGCTCATAAATTGCTCCTGGCTTGGGGGACTATATGGGACACCAGAGGATCGAACCATGGTCCTTCCTGGGCTAGTGTGTGCAAGGCAGACACCTTAACATTTGCACCACCACTCTGAACTCTCACATTACTCTTTTGTAATTGTTAAAATAAGAAATCTATTAAAATCATTTCTAAAAATAGGTATTTCTGCAGAAAGATGACAACTAGATAACTTCTGTTGACAACAGGGAATCTTGTAGGTTCCTACAAGATAGGCTCAGCAGGGGATCAAGACCCTACAAGATAGGCTCAGCAGCTTTCCAAAGTCTTAGATAGGAATTTCTTTTAAACTTCCAAAGTTGAATGATGGAGAGTTGCTATGTCTATCCTGGACCAGCTTACATGGAAAGTGTTTTATCAGCCAACATTTCTCTTACTATTTCCTAAAATAAACTTGCCATACAGAACAGTCTAGCCAAGTTTACTTAGAATGCCCTTTATTTTATTTTATTTTGTTTAAATTTTTATTAAAAATGCATCACACAATTGATGCAAATATAATACATATGTTTCTGATAAGTTAAAGCAAAGTTATTGAAAAAATGGAAAGAAAAAAATAAAATGGAACAGAAGAGAATAAAAGAAAGAAAAAAGAAAAAGTACTAGTGAAAATTGTTGTAGCACCAATGAAGTCATTAATACAATGGCAGAAGGCTTATTAAGCTCTGTTGTTATTTGTCCACTCTGTTAAATTGAGGTGTTCATCTAGGAATTACAAGATCAAACAAATGTAGATTTCTAGAAATTCAAAGCTATGATACTATGAATTTTAGAGGCATATACTCAGCTGCAGGAACTCCTGGAAGAAGACCCAGTGATTTCAGCCCCAAAACCAGTGTACCTAAAGTGGGCCAGATCAGCATCCCTGCAGGGAATTATAGAGGATCAGTGATGAGGCAGGACACCAAGGAAACAGTGATTCTGGGTGAGGGAGGCAGCAGGCATGGCTTCAGGAAAAAGGGGAATTAGTTTACTATGTCCTGCTGAGATGACCAACTCTGTACCCTCTAGACTGGTGTGGTCATAATCTTTCGTGGTTCTGTTTATATCTCGTTCAAGAAATGAGTGAGTCTACAGAGTTGGCCCTGTTCAAACATGGTGACTGCATTTGTGGGCATGTTGTTTTAGAATGCCTGTATTTATCTACTCACATAGATGAAAAGTTTCTGAAAGTCCAGATAACTTTTGTTTGTTTTGGCCAAGAAAGGCGATCACTGCATGTGGTGCTCAGACATCGAGGTACTCAGTAAAGTGGTGCTCTATGATGACTTGTGCTGCTAATGCCTAGCAATGCTCAACAGTCCATGAGACTCCATGCTTGTAATCACTTTACCACTTGAGCAATATACCTAATCTCTAGAGTAAAAGTGTAATCAACAACATGGGGCCCGAGAGATAGCATGGAGGTAAGGCGTTTGCCTTTCATGCAAAAGGTCATCGTTTCGAATCCCTGTGCCCCATGTGGTCCCCCGTGCCTGCCAGGAGCAATATCTGAGCATGGAGCCAAGAGGAACCCCTGAGCACTGCCGGGTGTGACCCCAAAACCAAAAAAAGTGTAATCAACAATATTATATGACTTAGTAAAAACATTCTCTTGTAATTGACAAGTCATCTTAATTTCCAGAAGCATATATGTTTATTATGTAGTGTCAGATTTCTGGAGGATGTAGCATAACTTGCTTGTATTTACTTAGAAGCATAATTATTCTTGACTATGTGCACTATCTTGACTGGCATGATGAAATATTTCTTAATACATAACTTATAACCTAGTTTTCCATATGGTAATTGAAATGAGATTGCTACCTACAATTACCTAATGTAAGATTCAAAAAGAAAAGCTACATCAGTTGACCAACACGATGGAATTCAAATCTCTAGTTTTAGAAAGGCATTTTTCAATAAAACATACAGCTAATGATTAAGCACAGAAAACTGACAGTGTATTTGCAACCAGAGAAAGTATAACTGAGCTTTTAAACAATAATACATTTGCATTAGAAAGTGAATATTAAGTTTGGTTAATTCATAGATAGCTAAAAAAAAACCTCACCTTATTGGATACTGTGATTTATATTAGCATAATATATAAATAAAGAATGAGCTTCTGGAACTTCCTGGAAATTTCCTTTTTCGTTCTTTCTTACCCACTAAAAATTGATAGTCTCAGATATAGGTGATGAAAAAGGTAATATTAAATAACTGATGAATATAAGGTTTATTTTTTTAAATAAGGGTATGAGGTATGTTATAACTTTAATCTTGTACCACAGAGGTGAGTAATTGCTCAATCATCTCTAGAGTCCCCTGAGTATCACTGGATGTGGCCAGTAAAATCCCAAGACAAAAGTAAATGTATTTTTCCTTTGGGAATAGTTGATTTAAAGTTGCTAGCCATACTAAGTTTCCTTTTTCACTGTGATTGCATTTTCGAAGTAATTGTGAAAGTTACTTTCCTTCAAGCCTTGTTAGTATCAGGGCAGAGATTTAGTAGGTCCAAGACAATATGCCAATGAAATAGTCTTGCTAAGATAATGACCTATTAGATCATGTCTATTTGTTAGTTTTATTCCATCCACAGGGACAACAAGCAGACTTAAACCTTTATTTCTAAATCATTTCTATCAGCAATTTTGTTAGTGGATCTAGTTTGCTGGGGGTGGGGGGAATGGGATCATTATACGTAGTGACAAAAAATATAAGAATATTTATGCTGTGTGTAGTTCAGGACATAATAATATCAGGTCCCAGTCTGTATAATCATATAGCTTATATATACACACACCTCTATCTCTATAGTTTTTATTTTACAAAAGAGTTATTTTCTCTGTCAGGTTTGTCATTTAAGGGGGGCTGACTGTGTATTTCTGAACTTTGTATCAGATTAATGTTGAGACTATTTTAACACTAAGAAATCACAGGAATCGCATAATTTTTGCTAGGTCCATAGGGCATTGATGAAGAAGAACAACACATATACAAGGAAAACTCCTTAAATGTATACTCCTTCTGTCTGGCAAAGGCAATTTAAAATGACCAGATAACTTAATGTATACTTTCTATTTTGCTTTATTTCTTCTCTACCTCTATCAATAAATTATTTACAAAGATAATTGCTTGCAAACATTCTCACACAAATTACAAGATAAAAAATTAAATAAATAAAGGATGGTATCGAAACATTGTGTTTCAGCAATATTAAATAGATATATTAAAAGATAAATATAAAAGTCAACTCCACAGCACATTAGTTTAGATACTCAGAGATTATTTGATTGGCAATAGTGATTGGTGCCAGTCTGAACTGGAAAGTCTATTACTTTATGGACAACAATCAGTTTAGGTATTAATTTTTCTTATGAGTTAACTATGCAAGTATAATGGACATTTTTAGTTCATAGATTAGACTGTTATGCGGGGTTATTGCCTATGAAAATCAATGAAAAGGAAACATTGTACAGAAAAAAGACAAACAACAAATTCAGAGTTCAGTACTATCTGTAATACTAGGCAAGTCATTCAGTTTGCATGAAACTATTTCTCTATAAAAATTAGAATTAAACTACATTATTTTTAACTATATAGATTTTAATATTGTGATAAAATGCAAAGAGAAGTGTTCATCACATAGTACTCAATCAATAAGTTTTAGTCGAATTTATAATTATTTTGGAAGCCTTTTCAAAACCAACGAATTAATTTTCACCTCATTCATTACCATTTTACTACCTTATATGTTACCAAAGTATAAGCAAGTCATTTATTTTTTGTTTTGTTTTTGGTTTGGGCCACTATTGACAGTGCTCAGGACTTTTTTCTTGATCTGCATTTAAGAATCACTCCTCTTGGGGGCCTGAGCTGTGGTGCAGCGACAGGGCGTTTGCCTTGAACACAGCTGACCTAGGACAGACCGCAGTTCGATCCCCTGATGTTCCATAAGGTCCACCAAGCCAGGAGCGATTTCTGAGCGCATAGCCAGGAGTAACCCCTGAGCGTCATCGAGTGTGGTCCCAAAAAAACAAAAAACAAACAAACAAACAAAACAACGACCAACCAAACAAACAAAAAAGAAACACTCCTGGCAGAGCTCAGGAGACTATTGGATGGTGAAGATTAAAGCCAGGTTGGACCTGAGTAAGGCAAGCATCCTATCTGCTGTACTATCACTTCAGCCCTGCAAGCCATTTCTTTTCATGGGGTGAAGAGGTTTCCAAGTGGTAGGTACCTAAGGTGATTCAGAACTTCCAGTGATTCTGGGTTAACCAGGCCAGGTGTTTAGTGAGGAGCCCGAGAATGTGAGGTTGCCTGCGGGAGAGTCCCAGGCCACCTACCAGGGAGACCTCCAATGATGCAACCCACAATATTCATGAAATATGTGGTGCTCGAGAAAGCTCCTGGATCGGTCGACTGCAAGTGCCTTAGCTCTTAAACAAGTTATTTCTCTCTTGGAAAAATGAGAGTCTTATAAAGAAACTAAATATATCTATCTGTAAAAGAAAAATGGTCATTTATTCCTTAATTTCTCGTACTTATTTTTGATATGCATAATCTGTAATGTTTTGTAATGTAATGTAATGTTTTCCTTTTTATAGGCAATATGCCAGTGATCAGCCTCTTTCTGCCTCATTTGGCCCCCCGGAGATGCTCGTTTCATCTGGTTACACAGGGCAATTTTTCCAGCCAGGAACCAACCCAGATTATTATTCACAATCTTCTTACATTGACAGTTTTGATGAAGAACCTCCTTTGCTAGAAGATAAGTTGTGAACGTGCTATTAATGCTTGTACATCTCAAGAGTAATGGCAATAATTATGACATAATATGTGCAGTCAACAAGCTATGTACCATGTTTTATGTATGATTGTTACACACACACACACAGAGCCTGCCAGGAGTGATTTCTGAGTGTAGAGCCAGAAGTAACCTCTGAGTGCTGCTGGGTGTGACCCAAATACCAAAAAAGAAAGTCTAGTCTATATATAGTATAGAATATGAAATATATATATATATATATATATATATATATATATATGAAAAAATCACCTAACATGTTTCTGAAACCATAACTATCATTAATA
>PVKC010051635.1:0-10388 GCA_004027635.1 Crocidura indochinensis | reverse complement strand
CAGATGATTTTGAAGATTCTTCTAATAGAAGATAAATAAAGCACATGGACTTAGGAAAGGAAGCAAAGGTTTGATAAATAGATATGCCTTGTAAGTAGCATTTACACTTTAATGAAGTGTGAGAGGTTACATTAAAAAAACATTGGTGTTAAAAAACATGGGGCCGGGCGGTGGCACAGGAGGTAAGGTGCCTGTGCTAACCACGGTTCGATCCCCCGGTTCCCCATATGGTCCCCCAGGCCAGCCAGGGGCGACTTCTGAGCGCATAGCCAGGAGTAACCCCTGAGCGTCACTGGGTGTGGCCCAAAAACCAAAAAAAAAATATGATTTCCTCTGAAAATCTTTATTTGGTATTTTGATATCATTGTATGCCTATTGTATATGAGTTATGCCTATTGTAGTATGCAAACAAGTACTGCAAAATATATAACACTAATTGTAAAGAAGTTAACACATTCTAATTAATATGTTGTGTTCGTCTAGTTTATAGATACCACAAAATAAAATATTTATTGTGATTGGAAACTTTCATTCACAGCTTAGAATAAATAAAACTAAAGCCAACTCTTTGAATACAATTTAAAATAAAGCATTGCAGATGATACTTTTCATATTTAATTAAAGTCAGAATGATTAAGTGATGTGCTCAATGAAGATATCTTGAATCTCTGAATCTACTTGGAATTTCCTAATCTAACCAGAACTGGAAGTATACCTGGCGTAACTGCAATATACTTGTGAATGTGGGCGGTCTTGTCATGGTTCACGATGGGACAGACGCACTTTTCAGTGACTGCTGGATTGGTCTATCTATACTAATGTCCAATTATAAATAAAGTTAAGAATATTCTGATCAGACTCGAGCACAGTGTTTGCCTTGCACATGGCAGACCTGGCTTGATCCCCAGTATACCATATGGTTTCTCCAGCAAGGAGTGTTTTCTGTGCATAGAGCTAGGACTATATCCTGAAGCCACCTAATGAGGTCCAAATATATATTTAAATGCTCCTGGTAGTAAAAAATGTCCTACTCAGCTCCAGATGACTGACAGTATGAACAGGTGAGGGTTTAAGAACACAGATAATCATAAAAGAAGGATTTTCAAAAATATATGCTAAAGTAAACTAAAGTTGACTGTAATCCATGTAATATAACAAATATGTAGTAACTTTAACTGCTATGATACCAATGATATATTCTTAAATATGCTATATAAAGTCATCACTTGTACAAAAATAATAGAAAAATTTAAGATATTTATACTTTATTTATTTTATCATATTATTTGCATATATATGCACTCATACTAGTTTGTATTTATAAATACATTTATTTATAATAAATCTATAAATGCATACATTTGCATTACTAAAACTATTTTATGGGTTTGCTTAATCTTCTTGAATAATATTATAGATGCTAATAGCATAGAAGTATATTATCATCACTAAGATAAATTGTACTTCTTAATAGTTATAGCCTATATAATACCATCAAATATTGTTACTTGTATGTGTATAAAATAAATAAAAATAATAAAATTTCTACTAAACTTAAATCTTTTTTATTAATTGTCAGATTTAAATAACTATTGTGCTCTAAGAGCTATATTTTATAATTTTAAAATCATTGCTGTTATTAAATAGGTGAATTAGTTAAATAGAAAAAGAAGGACTTTATTATCTTGAAATAGGATATGCATGTTGGGAAGGTAGCCTTTTTTAGTGTAGAATCTACACTAAATACACTAAATAATTGTAGAATCTACAATCTAGATTGTTTAAAAAAGTTTCCGGAAGTGTATAATTGGTTTTAAAAGATGAAAGTTAGATTGATAGAAGTTTATGCAAATTTAGGACTTTTTTCAAAATAATTCATAAGAAAATTATTTCATAAGGGAGATCAATGGAATGAATGTTAGAAAAAAAACTATTCTGACCACTCATAAGCATAATGGTTAGTAATAAATGGTTTATTTCAAGATACAATTTAAATATCCCCAAACTTATCAGTATGTTATTTCTTAGGAAAAGACTGTCAGATTCTCCAGACTACAAATCTCAGAACTGAAGTTTTGATTCTTTTAATAAAAGTGTAACCTAACTATTGAAGAGGATTTATGTATAATTTTTATTATTTACTTATTTGATCTACTAACTTACCACAAGGCAGTTACTAAAAAATATAATAGGAGTACATAAATATATTATGTCAGGATAAATAAGATAAGTAGCTGAAAAAATATCTAGTTTTCTTCTGCTTTCTTGCTATAATGGTTAATAATAGTATATCTTTTACCATCAATATTTCCTATTTAGACAATAATTTATATAGTGAAGCTATGAACAACTAAATTCAATGAAGTATAAGAAGAGGATCATTACACATTGCAATTATAAAATGAGTTCAGATTGATTCATTTCAAATACTATTAGAATCTCTGCAAGAATGCCATATTCTTAAAAAAAATAAAACAAACATGAAGCCAAACAAACAAAAAATCTAATTTTATATTGGAGAACTTTGGAGTTCTTCTACTTTATTTAACTGACTAAGAAATAAACCTCACTCCTGTTATTCCTGCAGATCTTGTTTATGAGACTGAGCAAGGAGGTATATGTACATCTGCTGCATTCTCATTCATTTGTTTATCTGAAATATTCACTTAATGAGAGACAATTAGATAAGTTTAGTCTCTGTCTCTGTCTGTCTCTCTCTTCCTCTCTCTCTTTTTGGTTTTGGGTCACACTCTGTGACTCTCAGAGGTTACTCCTGGCTCTGGGCTCAGAAATTGCTCCTGGCTTGAGAAATTATATGGGACGCTGGGGGATAAAACCACAGCCATAAAAAATGGTTGTCTGAGATCAGCCATGTGTAAGGCAAATGCCTTACTGTTGAGCCTCTGCTCCAGACACAAGAGACCCAAATTCTCTTATTTACAGAAGTCATCTCTGCATTCAAAGCAAGATTTTTTTTTTATTTTGGTAACACCCAGCAGTGCTCAGGGGTTACTCCTGGCTCCATGCTCAGAAATTGCTCCTGGCAGGCACGGGGGACCATATGGGGCACCGGGATTCGAACCGATGACCTTTTGCATGAAAGGCAAACGCCTTACCTCCATGCCATCTCCTGGGCCCCGCAAGATTTTCTTTTAAATAGAAAAATTATTCCAAGTGTTAGGCATAAAAAATTAAACTAAAAGTTTGTTAATTTCACATCTTCACATAGATATAAATATTTTTTATGATAAGCTGTCTTAAATTACTAATGTACAATAGTTTCACTGAAAGATAGTTCTCCAAAGTGTAAATTGATACACAATGATGGTAAGATGCAATGTTTTTATTGATTTAAGAAGTTTTCATTTTTCTGAATATTGAAGTACAACATTACAAAACTTAAGGAAGTAGAATAACTTAAGTAAAGATTAAGAAAGTAACAAAAAGAAAATAACTTCACACATTTCTTTATTTTTCTTTAACTTATTAGAAATGTGCCAACCTTGTATAAAAAGAAAGTATTAGGATCAAAATCAATAAGACATATAATTTATGTTATGAAAACTTGAATGACATTCACAAAGATGTTCCATTGTGGTGCTCTGAAAGAGTTAGTGGGTGATGGGGACAAAGATCTAGTTACGGGGTCAGCGAGGTAGTGCTAGAGGTAGCTATGGAAGGAACGCGGTTTGATCCCCTGGCGTCCCATATGGTCCCCCCCAAGCCAGGGGCAATTTCAAGTGCTTAGCCAGGAGTAACCCCTGAGCATCAAATGGGTGTGGCCTCAAAAACCAAACAAACAAACAAAAAAAGATCTAGTAACATGACCTATGCTCTTTATAACATGCTTCCAAGACAGGACTCACTTTTGTTTTAGTGCTTCTTGTCAAAATAAAAGTTCAGCACTGAGGCAAAATTATTCGTGCTTGAGAATGGAAAAATAGCATTGTTTAAGAATTTCATCCTAAATATCTACTGTCTATTTAAAACAACAACAACAACAACAACCAAATTACTTCAGGAGTTACTCACAGGTAAGGCACCTACTACACATTAATCAGTTAGGGCATCATATAGTTCCCAGATCAGCACTGGGTGCATTCCTAGAAGTTCCTGATTACTGTAAAGTGTTTCATTTAATCACCCTATACTTTTAGGATGCCTGGGTTATCCCTAGTGGTTTGGTATTGAGAAGCATATGTTCCTTAGGTTTATGCATGGAAACTCCATTTGACAAAGAATCATCATTGGATATTATTGCCTTATTCTGGATATATAAAGAAGTAAAGGAAAGATACTAAATCACTCTTACCTCAGAGCCTAGGGAGGAAAGGACAAAGAAGAAAAGAAATTAGGATGGGAAAGAAAAGATGAGAAAGGAAAGTTAGGGATGTGGGAGAGTAGTATATTTATATATCCAAAGCAGAGATTCAACAACATTGAAAACAGTGAGATCTTAGCTCAAACCACTGATTTTATTGTAATGCAAAGTGGCAAATAGGAGATGAAATATATTGGTTAGGAGATGGGGAATGCTGAATATGGGAGCACTAGAGATGGGAGTTGACACTGGTGGTGGGATTGGTGCTGGAATATTTTAAGGTAAAATGTTTACTATCAATAACTTTAGAAATAGATGAAAAATTATAAAAGAATCATCAGTGAGGTCTCTTGGCCACTTTATCATTGCTTATGTGGGCACGCCCACAAAAATGAAAAGAATACAATAATAAAGCTAGTCATTTGAAGGGCCGGGGAAATAATACATGAGAAATGGCACCTCTCTTGTATGCAGTTTACATTTCTACATCACATAATCTCATTTGCATCTCCTTGAGTACCTAGTTGGTAGTTATTCCCAAACTTATATATTTATATATCCAAAACAGAGATTCAACAACATTGAAAACAATGAGATCTAAGCTCAAACCACTGATTTTATTGTAATGCAAAGTGGCAAATAGGAGATGAAATATATTGGTTAGGAGGTGGGGAATGCTGAATATGGGAGCATTATATATTATATAATATTATATATCATATATTATAATATATTATATTATATATTGCAATATATTATATATTATATTATATAAGTATATAAAAATATACTACTCTCCACAAGAATTGATCACTGGAAATGACTTTATTTTAAATTTTTTTATTTACCTATTTTCTGGCGTATAAGACAACACTTCAACCCATGAAAAACTTCCTAAAAGTCAGGAGTCGTTTTATATGCCAATATACAGCATGCTGAAACTTATTCCAGCTTGAGGGACGAGTGAAAAGTCAGAAAAGTCAGAAAAGTCAGAAAAGTCAGACCCCCTCTGACTTTTAAGAAGTAACTTACTTTTAATTTCTCTTAAGTACTATTGCTTCACTTGGAGCCTACTCCTACCCTGGTTGTGATGTACATATGTTTTATCTCCTGTTATTGCCAAGGTGACATGTTAGATTATGACACTTTAGGCTCAAGAGCCAAACATGTTTGTGGTAGGCCCTTTGCACTCCTACTATGGTGCTTCCTCATCTGTTCTCCAGGGCCTGAATTCTTAGTTGACACATAATTCAACAAGGTGTTCAGGGGAAAGAGCAATAGTGCTAGAGTTAAGGTGTCTGCCTTGCCGGCTCTAGCCTAGGATGGACCGCAGTTGCATTCCCCGGAGTCCCATATGGTCCCCCAAAGCCAGGAGCAATTTCTGAGCGTATATCCAGGAGTAACCTCTGAGCATCAAATGGGTGTGGCACGCAGAACAAACAAACAAAAAACACAAGGTGTTCACCAGTGGTCACTGCAGTCTGCATTTTGCACATACGTGCTCCTACATGACTTTTTTTTTTTTTTTGGTTTTTCGGTCACACCTGGCAGAGCTCAGGTATTACTCCTGACTCTACACTCAGAAATCACTCCTGGAAGTCTCGGGGGACCATATGAGATGCCAGTATTTGAACCAACGTTCTTCTGCATGCAAGGCAAATGCCCTACCTCCAAGCTATCTCTCTGAACCCTCCATGAATTTTAATCTCAAACATACTTTGTAGAGGGGTATTCATAACTCTATTAAGGTGCTCAAGAAACCATAAGCATAAGTTCTGATGATCAAAAAAGCATCAATGACATTCAAGAAAAGCACATTAAAATCTCTGTTAACTCACTGGCCCAATTATTATACATCTTTTATTTGTAGTTTTGAAGAGGATTGCATTCCATTTTATGAGACTTTTACACATCTGTCTGTAGTGTGATTGGGAATAATTTGCAGCACAAGGATCACAAACAGCAGAAATGCCAGGGTCAGACAGCAACATTGCCCAGATTATGTTTTGTACATGTGTCATGGCAAGATTTGAATTTGTGACAAGGCACTTGGAGGGCAGATGTTCCAAGATCCTGTACTTTGCTCTGGGCTCTCTAATAAATTCCTTAAATATTGATAGAACCTAGATGATGTTATTAAAGTTCCATTAATTTTAAAGTAGGTGCATTCACCTTGTTAAAATGTAATAGTTGGATAGAAAGAAATAATGTTCTAATTTGTAAAGGGTTGGATAGTACAGTGTACAGTGACAGTGCAGGTAGCATAGTGGGTATGGAGGTTTTTTGCCTTATATGATGCTAATGCGGGTCTGATCCCCAGCTCCTAATATACTTCTCCAAGACTACCAGTAGTTATCTCTGAGCTTACAGTCAGAGTAAGTCTTGAGAAAAGCTCAGTTGCCTCACTCCCATTTAAAAGGTGAAACCAGTGATATATGGAAACTTCAGTAAAGCAAATAACCAATCAACCTTTTTAGGGTAGATCACCCAAACACACACATTTAAGGTCTAATCAGTTCTAAAGATTTTCATTTCCATCCAGCTCCCCAGCTTTTCAATTTTCTGGTGATACTTAGGGAATACTCCTAGCTGTACACTCAGAAATTATTCCTAGTGGTGCTGGCAAGGTTTTTTTTTTACCATCCTATTTCTCCAGCCCACTATTTTCCCTTATGCCTGAATTCACTTTACCTGTCCTTACTCTTTATATGTCATCTCTCATTAGGTGACAGTGATTTTCACAGCATTACAAGTTTCAGTAGTGTAATAAACCATGGGGGACTTTAAATTTCTGTATATTTCATAAGAAACATTTATTTTTTTAAATATTCTTTTGCTTTATATGATAGACTCCCTTTTTTCACCTTTTCTGATAAATCACAGATATTTCTGTGATTTTTGCTCTTGTTCTCCTTGTTTTACTTCTATTCTAAGTTTGTACTATTTGTATCTTCCATAGGTTATTTTGGTTACTACAAGATTTACATATACATAAATTCAATATGCTAATGAATACAAAATATGCATATTTCTGCAAATTCTAAATATGTAGCTATATGCTTTTCTTTTAATTGAACCATAATTAAAGTAAAATATATTAATATTAGATACAGATATAACAATTTTATTTTCTGATCCAATGCAAAATAATCACAAAATTTCTATCTCAATTCTAAATGATTTTGAAAATTTGCAATTTTGCCTACATAAATTGCTTACATTATTGCCTAAAAACTCTGTCACACTGCATTTCTGACACTTATTTTATAGTTGGAATTGAATTTATTGTTAAATTTATTTCCATCACATTTATTGAAGACAACCTATTTTCCTAGTATGAAGCTAAAACCCAGACAGTATGGATGGCACATTTGTACCTGAGTGACACAAACAAGATACATCAATAAATTTATGTAAACAAAATATACATATATTATGAAGATAGTGAATGAAAATGACATTACAATTAAATCAATAGATTAATAATAAAATTTATTTTTAATATAAAATAATCTTTAATTGCAAGCATAAATGTAGTTGGGTTTAAGTCATAAATATAAACCCCCCCTTCACCAGTGCAACATGTTCACGAACAATGTACCCATTCATAAAATTCTAATGAAGTATTTGTATTTTTTCCAATTTACAAATGTCCTAGTGTAAATCTTAACACGATGATCTTAATTTTAACAGTGTTTACTGAATGTCTGCATATCAGTCTCTATTAAGGAAATTGTAAAAATTCCCTTTCATGCATATGTTTTGCAAGAACTAATGAAAAGAATTGCAATTAGAGCACAAAATGCCAATTAGGGAAGGAAGAGGCAGAATAAACTTGATCCCTTGGAGAAAATAACAGCAAAAACAGTCTTTTATCAGAAAATGCTTTAGAATGGAGTCTAAGAAGTATCTAAAGGGATAAAGTGCAAGAATAATGAGGAAAAAAATAGTTGGAAGAACAGGGAATTAATTTCCTGGGCATTTTAAAAGGGTGATTCTCACAATAAAACAGTGTAATGCTCAGTATTGGAAGATTAAGTATAACTCTTCTCATTTTTAATATAATACTAAGGAATCTTGAGTCAATAAAAACATTTATAATATTAGCAGAAATCATAAATAATGAAACTATAACCATTTTAATTATAACTACTTTAATGATCTTTCAATAAATCTCTGGAAACTGTAATTGTAAGACATATTATTATGTCTTTGAAATGTTAACCATAAATAGTAGTCTCCAAATTTTATTAAAAAATGTTTGAATTGTTTTATAATTTTATAAGAAAATCTCTGGTCATACAGAAATAAGCGCATTAAAAAGGGTTTTATAGCTGTTTCAACATTTTCTTGCTTAAATACATTCTACTATGTGACTTGTAGATTTTAGCATATTGGTAAACAAAATGTTGTATTGCTATAACTTTGTCTGGTAAGTGAAAACTCAATGGAACTTTAGGGAACAGGTAATAATAGATATCAATCCAAATACCCTGTAGGGACTCAGTCCATTGAGTAACTTTCCTAGACACATACCTCCATTACATAGTAATGGAAAACTTTGCTATCAAATCTAGAAGAAGGTCAGAATACAGTTTCTGAATATCACAAAATATTTCTTCAGTTGGGTGCAGTGTGATGAATGGAGTCAGTTTCATGCTGGGGATGCCAGACTAGTTAATTTTTTATATACAGTGAGCCCTCACACAACACATGAAAATACCACACTGTAACTGTCACAGTTGGAGAACAATGCACAATACCATGAGACTTAGAGAATGAAAATGGGAGTTTCGATGAACTCAATAGTATCTGACACGTCCATAACCTTTCTGATATGAACTTTAGATAGGAAATGTTGAAGATATTAAAAAATCAAAGAAAACAGAACAAACTGAATGAAAGGAAAATAAGATGCAAGAGGATATGAGAAAAGAAATATGAAAAATTTAAAAAGATGTAACAAATCTGAAAAATTGGTAGATAAAATGAAAAACTCACTGGAAGATCTCACCAGCAGAGTAATAGCTGTTGAAAACAGAGTCCGTGAGCTGGAAGATAATCTGTATAATGTATCTATAGAACATAAGTGGTTATGAAAGAGCCTTAAAAATAACAATCAGAAGATGAAAACAACATCAAAGAAAATGAACAGATTACAATACAACTGTGGGATAAACTCAGCATAAACGATATAAGAATCATTGGAGTCCAGAGACCCAGGAAGAAATCAACAGTCAAGAACATGCAGAAATTCCCAGGAAATAAAGAAGCATACAACTATAGCTTGGATGCCTGAAGAGTACTAGCTAAAAGTGACCCAAAGAAAAGCATCGGAAGGCACATCCTAGTCATAATGATGAAAAATCAGAGCTAAAGATATAAAAGAAAATAGCAAGATCAAAAAGGGAAATTAGATTCAAAGAATCATCCTCAAGATTTGCAATCAAGTCAGGTCCAGAGAGATAACCGAGTGTAGTTTGTCTTGTATGCACCAACCCAGAACTGAGGTGGTTCGATTCCTGGCTTACCATTTGGTCCCCTGAGTCTGCCAGGAGCGATTTCTGAGCACTGGTGTGACCAATGAAAACCAAAGCAAACAAACAAAACAGATTTACAGCAAATTTATCACAAGCAATTTGGGGGGCCTAAAATGTAGTAGATATAGTGAAAAAATAGAAAATAATTACTTTGCCAAAAAAAATAACCCATCTACTTTCATTTAGATTTTAAGGAAGGATAAACAGATTTGTGGATAAAGAACAGCTCAGAAGGTTTAGAGACTCAAAACAAACCTTTCCAGTAAAACTAAATGGTCTACTTTAAGACAAGACAGACCAAGGAAACACACTGTACTCCTATAAAAAGATGACACTACATTCCATAATAATTACATTTCTCAAAGGCAATGGACTAAATGCACCAGTTAGGAGACAAAGCAACAAAATGGATCAGAAAATTAAATCTAAAATTTTTCTGCCTGTAAGAAACATATAGTCAGAGCAAAGATAGACTTGAAGTCAAAGGAGGGAGCACAAACCTTCAAGAACATAAGTTCCTTAAAAAA
>PVKC010051634.1:0-10386 GCA_004027635.1 Crocidura indochinensis | reverse complement strand
TGTATTATCTTTCCAGTCCCTTATTTTCACCTTTATACTGTTTGTTATTGGTGGTGGTGGTGGTGGTGAGGTTCCCACTGAGATATTCTTATCCACTCTATCCCAGTTGGCTAGTTTTCTTTGGAACAACAGACACCACAAATGCACTTAAAACCAAGTAGAAGTTAACTTTATAGTAGGTGATATTTCCATAAATCAGGGAAATCTCCATTCGTGAAGTTGGCCTTTTGTGTATATGGGGTAACCAGGAAGCACAGGAAGACTAAATCTCTAGTAATTCTTATGGGGCTAGGGAAGACAAGGGAAGACAAGATCTGCATGAAGCCTTGCTATCTTTCTTATATTGAGCTTTTCTTGGTCCTGGAAACCTTCCATTAACTGGTCTTCTGCAACACCAACATCTTATTTTTTGTTCTGTTTTTGGGTCGCACTGAACTGTAAACAAGGTTTGCTGCTGGTTCTGTACGCAGGGATCACTCTTAGTGATGTTTGGGGTGGGACAATATTTAATGTTGGGGAGCAAACCCAAAAGAAGCATCTTCCCTTACTATCTCTTTGGCCCCTACCATCTTTTTTTTTTTTTTGGTTTTTGGGTCACACCCGGCAGTGCTCAGGGGTTACTCCTGGCTCCATGCTCAGAAATTGCTCCTGGCAGGCACGGGGAACCATATGGGGCACCGGGATTCGAACCGATGACCTTTTGCATGAAAGGCAAACGCCTTGCCTCCATGCTATCTCTTGGGCCCCAGCCCCTACCATCTTTTCTCTTCATAAGAAGATAGTATTTGAGCTTATTCCATATTCTTTTTGTACCCATTATCACCACCACCACAATGAATACAGGAGCTTTACTTGCTATTAAATTTTTGTTTGTTTTTCTCCTGTCTTGGACAAGATCCTGGAAGGGGAGTGGAGAAATTTTTTCTCCCTTACAATATATATGGCCCTACCCAGGACTGACTTATTTTTTCCTACTGTGTTTGGGGTCACATGTAGCAGTGCTTATGGACTACTCCTGGCTGGGTGCTCAGGAGTGACCCTTGGGGTTGGTGCCAAAGATTAAACTTGGGCCTCTTCAGACTTGGGTGCATGCTGTGTCCCTGGTTCCTCTTCTTTCACTCTTGTTTTTTTGTGAGATTTACCCACATGTTTGTTGTCCTGTGAAAATATTTTAACATGAGACTGTACCACAATTTATCCTTTCTAGTGTTCATTATTATGGTCATTTCCAATCTTTGGCTTTCATGAATAGTTCTATGAAGGAAACTCTTGCATATACATTTGGATGGATATGGGTGTGCATTGTTACCTGATAGGTACCTAAAAGAACACTTCAGATATATATTCTAATCACTTGTACACCTTCCAGTGATCTTTTCTGCTTGGTTTTGTGCTGTTTTTTTTTTAATTTATTTAACCTGATCACTACAGTGGGTATAAAATGTTTCTCATTAAACTTTTGTCCCTCACCCCCATAGTTACTAACTGGTTATTTGTATATCTTCACTGGATAAATATCTGCTAAAATTCATTTCTAATTCTTGAATTTGGTTATTTGGCCTTTAGTATTCAGCTATAATACTTATTTATAGATTATTTCCAGTGATTTTTCCCTCTGAGTTGGCTTAGTAGCTACCTTTGCACACATCAACACTTCTCTAGTCATGAGTTTTCTACTCCACTGCAGCTTGAGTTAAGTTTTAGCATTTGTTGTTTCTCAGTTTTTTTCCCCTATGAATATATTTCTTCCTACATAAAAGTGGCATTTTTATATATCTTTTTTAAAAAAATTTGACTTGTTTTTCCTCTTCCTAACACATACACAAACACACAGGCACACAGACATACATCCTTGCATTGACTAAATACTGAAACATAGATCTGAAAAATCTTGCAAAGATGCAGAACTATTAAACACTGATCCTAAATGTGGACAAGAGAAAGGTAAACAGAGGAAAAGCAGAGGAGGTTTTGAAAGTTGAAGATGACTTAAGTTTGCAATCTTTTTTTTTGGGGGGGGTCACACCCAGCAGTGCTCAGGGGTTACTCCTGGCTCCATGCTCAGAAATTGCTCCTGGCAGGCACGGGGGACCATATGGGGCACCGGAATTCGAACCAATGACCTTTTGCATGAAAGACAAACGCCTTACCTCCATGCTATTTCCCGGGCTCCTAGTTTGCAATCTTTAATTCACTTCTCTCTACCTTTTGGACTAGTGAGAGCTAATGGAGTCTGCTGAAATCAGCAAATCCCTCCCCCTTGATTTTGGTAAGAGACCCACTTGCTGAAATTTCTTCTCCAACACCAATGAAAGCATCATAATGCAACCCCATCTGCTTACAAATGCAGATGATTGTCTGGCTCTGGGGTGGACCCAGAGATTTCTGCCCAGACCTAAAATGCCTATTGCTGAGTGGAGGACATTTCTGACTGCAGAGCACTTTGGTTTTGCATTTTGATCCCTGTGCAGCCATAATCATCCCTGCCCAGAGCCCCTCTGAATTGGGTGTACCATTTGTCTTAGACCAAGCCCAGGAATTTTTTTGTGTTTCTTTTAGTCAACTCTCCTCACCTAAACTTTTGAACATTCCAAATACCAGAAGAAAAAAAACACTAACTTCTCCAAAGATATGTCAACTCTCTCAACTCTCTCTCTCTCTCTCTCTCTCTCTCTCTCTCTCTCTCTCTCTCTCTCTCTCTCTCTCTCTCTCTCTTTCTCTCTGCCTCTCTGGTCCACTCAACCTGCCAGGCTGGTAGTGCCAGGGAAGAAGCACCCCTCATCCCTTCCTGGGGGGTACTAGCTCTAGACTGGTCCTGGAGTTCCCCTAAACTAGCTTGTCCCAGCATCTAACAAATACTGCCTCAGAGACCCCCAAAATAAGTGCCAGCTCCTAATAAGCAATGCCCTGAAGCCCCCCAATCTGAGTTCCAGCACCTAACAAGCACTGTTTATGCCTGCACTCTAGGCCTGGCAGTAAGCAGAGGGTGGAGTAGACAAAGTCATCTATTCCTTCCAATCAAGGAAAAAACACCACCCTAGTGGTACTCTGTTCTAGAGAAATTCCTCCACTGTTTAGGTATTTTGTTGGTGCCACACAAAGGCAACCAAGAAATAAGCCCAATGATGGAGGGAATGCTCTTTGTTCTGGGGGATCAGGTCCAAAGGGGTTGATATTCTAGGCTCCTTAGCAGTCATGATTCTGGTTCTTTCTTCTCCCTTCTCCTCTCCCTTCATCCCTTCATCTCCTTTCCTCTTTCCTTCTCCCTTCTCCCCCTTTCTCTTCCCTTCCCCCACCCTCATCTCTTCTCCCTTCCTTCCTCTCTTTTCCCCTCTCCATTCTCCTCCTCTCTCCTTTCTTCCACCTGACTCTTGCTCAGGAGACCATGTGGTTCTGGGGATCAAATCCAGACTGCCTCCTGAATGCAAACCATGTGCTCCAGCTCCAGAATTCAGTTTATTAGTTCCTGCACAGTTCCTTTGAAGTCAAAGAATTAACTCCTTAACTTTGTTTTAATCTATGAGTGATTTGAAAAACATTGTTCTTCCGTGTGTGTGAAACTCACCTGTTGGTGTTTGAGGGACCAAATAGTGCCAGAGATAAACTATGGGGCTTCTGCACGCCAAACACGCCCCCCAGCACTTGGCACCGTTTCCCAAGCAACACTTTGATGCATTGCCTCTTTAACTTTTATTTACTTATTTTTACTGAGTGATAATTTGTGACTTAAATATTTTTTGTTTGTTTTTTTGGTTTTTGGGGGCCACCCCTGGTAACGCTCAGGGGTTACTCCTGGCTATGCACTCAGAAATAGCTCCTGGCTTGGGGGACCATATGGAACACTGGGGATCGAATCACGGTCCGTCCTAGGCTAGCGCAGGCAAGGTAGGCACCTTACCTCTAGCACCACCATACTGGCCCCTATTTAAATATTCTTAATGATACTTTCTCTTGCACATAATTGCAACACGTGACCATCATCAGTGTGTCTACCTCCTTGTCCCAAACTAACCCCCCAGATCAGTGGTGTGGATCAGTCCCCACATTGTTGTTACCTTGCAGTGTTTCTTTATCACACATGAGAGTTCAACCTATGTTTATTCCCCTCTTTCTGACTTCACTCAATCTGGTATCTACTTCCATCCAGGCTGCTACAAATGACATGCTTTTGTTCTTTCTTAAAGCTGCATAGTGTGTACAACTTCTTTACCCACTCATCTATATTTGGGCATTTAGGTCTTGTCCATATCTTGTCTATTGTACAAAGTGGGGAGATGAACATCAATACGCATTGCTTCTTAAAGGAATCTTAGTAATTCTGTGTTTAGGGAAATGTAGAGGCATAACCTCTATTAGTTTATACAGTTGTCTATCAATAGACATTTTCATTTTTCTCTTGGTTATGGGACATTACCCAGAAGCACTCAAGTTCTCATTCTGGCTCTGTACTGATGCATCTCTCCCAGCAGTGCTCAAGGTCCCCTCCTGGTCTGTACTTGTGAGTCTCTTCTAGCAGTGCTCAGGATCTCCTTCCTGTTCTGTGCCTGTGAGCCTCTCCCAGAAATACTTACATGTCCTCCTTCTGGTTCTGTGCACGTGAGTATCTCCCAGCAGTGCTCAAAATACCATGCAAGAGCAGAAACTGAACCTGTGCCTTCTATATGCAAAGCATGTACTTGGTCCATTGAACTATCTCTATGGTTCCCTTTTGATTATTTTGTGGTGATATGGATCAACCCCAGGTCATCACACATCTGAGGCATGTATTCTACTATTAAGTGATTCTCTTACTTGGATCTCAATACAAGGTTTTTTACTGTCAGCAAATTGTCAATTATGACAAAAGATGTAAGTAACATGTTTTTTTTTAAATGAATTTTATTTCTTTTTTTTTTTTGGGTCACACCCGGCAGTGCTCAGGAGGTACTCCTGGCTCCATGCTCAGAAATTGCTCCTGGCAGGCACGGGGGACCATATGGGGCACCGGGATTCAAACTGATGACCTTTTGCATGAAAGGCAAACGCCTTACCTCCATGCTATCTCCCGGGCCCCAAGTAACATGTTTTAATGTCTGCTGGAGCTATAGTACTTTCTGAATCAACAAAGATTAAGTGGTGTTATTAAATGATTTTTTGTATTAACTATTATTTTAATTAAAAATGTCTTCATTACCATGGTCAGAGAGATAGTCCAGCATACAACTAAACTTAATCTAAATGCCCAGTACAGCAGATGGTCTCCAAACACCACCAAAAGTCACTCCTGAGTACAAAGCTATGAAAAGCCCCTGAGCAACACTGAGTATGAACTCCTCAAGTCTCTGTTACTATTCCTTATCAACAAATCTCTGCTGTGGCTTTTTAATGCTGAGGTCAGCTACTTGAGACCACTGCTGGGAGTACAGGGTGGACCAGGACTGGTTCAGTTCTACAGAAGACAAAGAATTCCTAAAAGATGTACATAGACAGAGCAATATTACAGTGGGTAGGGCTCTTGCTTTCACATGGCCAACCCAAGTTTGACCCTCAGAAGCACTATGATCCCCTGAACCCTGCCAGGAGGGATCCTTAAGTGCAGAGGCAGAAGTGAGCCCTGAACACACTGAGTGTGACCACCAAACAAGTGAAAGAACAACCAACAAAGTTCCCTAGAGATAACCTTCTCCAAAGGTAAGCGCTGTTGTGAACTGATGGTGACTTTCTCATGTAGCTTCAGATTCATCTTATGCTTAACTTCTAAGAAGAGAGAATGCTGCTGTGTGCTTGTATCTCTTTTGCTTTTGATCATTTTTTTCTCTGTGTACTAGCCTTAACTGGCTATTTTAATTTCAAGATTCTTGTTCAGGGGACATTCATTTGGAAAGGTTATATATTTTATTATTGATTTGTAGATGTTCTTTATATAATCTGGATACCAACTTAATAATATTAAAATACTTGTGTTGGGGTCACATCTGGCAGTATTTGGGGTTTACTCCTGGCTTTATGCTAGGGGACTTTCCTAGTGGTGTTATCTGGGCCTGGGGATCAAACCTAGCTTGGTAGTATGTAAGACAAACAAACACACTATCCTTTCTACAATTGCTCTGGTTTCTGGATAACAATTTAATATACTATGTTGCAAATACTTACCAGTCTGTGGAGTTCTTACCTCTCACACATTTTTGTGGTGTTTACTGATCAATAAAGTCCTTACTTAGAATGTACTCAAATTTCTTCCTATTTTATATTTTACGCAATTTCTGTCCCTGTCCCAAATACAAAAGATATCCTTTCATGTCTAGGTATTATTTTTTATATTTTATTTAAACACCTTGATTACAAACATGATTGTGGTTGGGTTTTTGTCATACAAAGAACACCCCCGTCACATCATTCTTTGAGGTGAGCTTCATGAGGTGAGCTGAAACTTCCAGTCCTCCTCTCTTTTGTCTATAGAAATTATTGCAAAAGTGTCTTTTATTTTTCTTAAAACCCATAAATGAGTGAGATCATTCTGAGTCTTTCTATCTCTCTTTGACTTATTTCACTCAGCATAATAGATTCCATGTACATCCATGTATAGGAAAATTTCATGACTTCATCTCTTCTAACAGCTGCATAATAAATATTCCATATATACCACAGTTTCTTTAGCCATTCATCTGTTGAGGGACATCTTGCTTGTTTCCAGAAACTTGCTATAGTAAATAGTGCTGCAATGAATATAGCTGTAAGGAAGGGATTTTTGTATTGTATTTTTGTGTTCCTAGGGCATATTCCTAGGAGTGGTATAGCTGGATCATATGGGAGCTCAATTTCCAGTTTTTGGAGGAATCTCCACATCGCTTTCCATAAAGGTTGGACTAGAAGGCATTCCCACCAGAGTGAATAAGAGTTCCTGTCTCTCCACATCCCCGCCAATACTGCTTGTTCTCATTCTTTGTAATGTATGCCAATCTCTGTGGTGTGAGGTGGTACCTCATAGTTGTTTTGATTTGCATCTCCCTGATGATTAGTGATGTGGAGCACTTTTTTTCATGTGCCTTTTGGTCATTTGTATTTCTTCTTTATCAAAATGTCTGTCCATTTCTTCTCCCCATTTCTTGATGGGATTAGATGTTTTTTTCTTGTAAAGTTCTGTCAGTGTCTTGTATATTTTGGATATTAGCCCATTATCTGATGGGTATTGGGTGACTAGTATCTCCCACTCAGTGGGTGCCTCTAGTATCCTGGGCACTATGTACTTTGAGGTGCAGAAGCTTCTCAGCTTAATATATTCCCATCTGTTAATCTCTGCTTTCACTTGTTTGGAGAGTGCCATTTCCTCCTTGAAGATGCCTTTAGTCTCAATGTCATTGAGTGTTTTACTTCCGTGTTGTTCTATATACCTTATGGTATCAGGTATGATATCAAGGGTCTTTAATCCATTTGGATTTTACCTTCGTACATGATGTTAGCTGGGGTCTAATTTCAATTTTTGCCAAGTGGCTAGCCAGTTGTGCCAAGACCACTTGTTGAAGAGGCTTTTTTTGCTCCATTTAGGATTTCTTGCTCCTTTATCAAAAATTAGATGATTGTATGTCTAGGGAACATTCTCTGAGTATTCAACCCTATTTCACTGATCTGAGGGTTTGTCTTTATTCAAATACCATGCTGTTTTGATAACTATTGCTTTGTAATACAGTTTAAAGTTGGGGAAAGTTATGTTTCCCATATTCTTTTCCCCAATGATTGCTTTAGCAATTTGAGGTTGTTTATTGTTCCAAATGAATTTCAACAGTGTTTGATCCACTTCTTTGAATAATATCATGGGCATCTTTAGAGGGATTGCATTAAATCTGTACAATGCTTTGGGGAGTACTACCATTTGAATGATGCTAATCTTGCCCATCCATGAGCCGGGTATTGTTTCCATTTCCAAGTGTCCTCTCTTATTTCTTGGAGCAGAGTTTTATAGTTTTCTTTGTATAGGTCCTTCACGTTTTTAGTCAAGTTGACTCCAAAATATTTGAGTTTGTGTGGCGCAAATGTGAATGGGGTTGTTTCCTTAATGTCCATTACTTCCCTGTTATTATTGGTTTATAAAAGGCCATTGATTTTTGTGTGTTAATTTTGTATCCTGCCACATTGCTATATGAGTCTATTGTTTCTAGAAGCCTTTTGGTAGATTCTTTAGGGTTTTCTAAGTAGAGTATCATGTCATCTAGAAACAGTGAGAGCTTAACTTCCATTCCTATCTGGATTCCTTGATATCTTTTTCTTGCCTAATCGCTATAGCAAGTAGTTCCAGTGCTATGTTGAATAGGAGCGGTGAGAGAGGACAGACTTATCTTGTGCCAGAATTTAGGGGAAAGGCTTTTAGCTTTCCTCCATTGAGGATAATATTTGCATTGGCTTGTGGTAGATGGCCTGAACTATATTGAGAAAAGTTTCTTTCATTCCCATCCTGCTGAGAGTTTTGATCAAGAATAGGTGTTGGACCTTATCAAATGCTTTCTTTGTGTCTATTGATATGATCATGTTATTTTTATTTTTCTTGTTGTTGATGTTGTGTATTATGTTGATAAATTTACGAATGTTAAACCATCCTTGCATTCCTGGATGAAACCTACTTGATCGTAGTGAATGACCTTCTTAATGAGGCATTGAATCCTATTTGCCAGGATTTTTTGAAGATCTTTGCATCTGTGTTCATCAGGAATATTGGTCTGTAATTTTCATTTTTGGTAGCATCTCTGTCTGGTTTAGGTATCATGGTGATGTTGTCTTCATAAAAGGTATTTGAAAGTGTTCCTATTTTTTCAATTTATTGAAAGAGTCTTCCCAGGATTGGTAGTAGTTCCTCTTGAAAGGTTTGAAATAATTCATTAGTGAATCCATCTGGGCCAGGCCTTTTGTTTTTGGGCAGACATTTGATTACTGTTTTAATTTCCTCAACAGTGATGGAGGTGTTTAGATATGCTGCATACTCTTTATTCAACCATGGAAGGTTATAAGACTCCAAGAATTTATCCATTTCTTCCAGGTTCTCATTTCTCGTTGCATAGAGTTTCTCAAAGTAGTTTCTGAATACCCTTTGAATCTCTGCCATATCAGTAGTGATCTCTCCTTTTTCATTCCTGATACGAGTTATCAAGTTTCTCTCTATCCCTTTCTTTGTTAGTTTTGCCAATAGTCTATCAATCTTGTTTATTTTTTTTTCAAAGAACCAACTTCTGCTTTTGTTGATCTTTTGGATTGTGTTTTGAGTTTCCACTTCATTGATTTCTGCTCTCAGCTTTGTTATTTCCTTCTGTCTCCCTATTTTTGGGTCCTTTTGTTGAGCACTTTCTAATTCTCCAAGCTGCATCATTAAGCTATTCAGGTATGCCCCTTCTTCCTTCCTTATGTGTGCTTGCAAAGCTATAAATTTTCCTCTCAGGACCACATTTGCTGTGTCCCATAGGTTCTGATAGTTTGTGTCTTTATTGTCATTTGTTTCCAGGAAAGTTCTGATTTCCCCTTTGATTTCAGTTCGGACCCACTGGTTGTTCAGTATTAGGCTGTTTAATATCCAGGTGTTAAAGTTTTTCTTCTGTGTCCCTTTGTAGTTCACATATAATTTCCGAGCCTTGTGGTCAGCAAAGGTAACCTGCAAAATTTCTATCCTCTTGATATTATGGAGGTATGTTTTATGTGCCAGCATGTAGTCTATCCTGGAGAATGACCTATGTACATTGAAGAATAATGTGTATCCAGATTTCTACTAGGCCTATTTCTTCCATTTTTCTTTTCAGGTCTAGTATATTTTTGTTGGGTTTCAATCTGGTTGACATATCAAGTGTTGGCAAAGCTGTGTTGAGGTCTCCCAAAATTATTGTGTTGTTATTGATATCCTTCTTCATATCTGTCAACAATTGTATTAAATATTTTGCTGGCCCCTCATTTGGTGCATATATGTTTAGGAGAGTGATTTCTTCCTGCTTTACATATCCCTTGATTAATACAAAATGTCCATCTTTGTCCCTTACAACTTTTCCGAGTATAAAGTTTGCATCATCTGATATTAGTATGGCCACTCCAGTTTTTTTATGGATGTTGTTTGCTTGGATGATTTTCCTCCAGCCTTTTATTTTGAGTCTATATTTGTTCTAACTATTCAGGTGTGTTTCTTGCAGGCAGCAGAAGGTTAGATTGAGTTTGTTGATCCATTTAGCCACTCTGTGTCTCTTAACGGGTGTATTTAGTTCATTGACATTGAGAGAAAGAATTGTCATGGGATTTAGTGCCATCTTTGTGTCAAAGATTGATGTGTCTGTTGGTCAGTCTTGTCTTAAAGTAGATCTTTCAGTTTTTCTTTTAAGGCTGGTTTTGAGTCTGTAAAGTTTCTGAGCTGTTGTTTATCTGTGAAGCCATGTATACTTT
>PVKC010051633.1:0-10430 GCA_004027635.1 Crocidura indochinensis | reverse complement strand
AGGGAGGGAGGGAGGGAGGGAGGAAGGGAGGAAGGGAGAAAGGGTGGAAGGAAGGGAGGAAAGAAGGAAGCACTCTTTAGGTTAGGCCAATAATGGACACTCTGCCTTACCAAATATGGGCAATAATAGCTCCTTCACTTCTCCCACAGTTACAGTTGCCCTCCTTTCTTTCTCTATAAATTGAAGATGGCCATAATAAGCCCATCTTCTCTCTCTAGCAGCAAAGAGAGATGCTTTGTTCTGCTCACTGTGCACATTTGGACAAAATTCATAGGACATGAAGGTTCCAGGAAAAGCCTATGCAATTACTTTGTGCAGCTAAGTTCTAGTTTGCTGTCAGACATTAATTCAATCAACTTTTCTTTGTTTTTTGGTTCAGTTCTAGGGAAGAGGTGCCCTACCATTGAGCCAGAGCTACTGACCCATATTTAATAGAAATCGTTATTTGCGGGAGTCTTGGTGCCACACCTTGCCAGGAACTTGAAGGTTACTCTGCAGTGCTGGGGTGGCTCCTGGGCTTAGTCAGCTCTAAGAAGTCTCTCCAGCCCTTACTTGGTAAACTTGATGGATTGTCTTGTATGGGTCAGGCCACAGGCCAGGAAAGCAGCACAATCTCTTCTTACCGGTTTGCCATAATTATGGGAGGTAAATATTAACCATGTGTTCACACTCACAATTGTGCACTGTAAGAATTACTTTTTTGTGGGGGAGGCAAATACAGCAATACTTGGGGTTACTCCTGGCTCTGCATTCAAGGAGTTACTCCTGGCAGGGCTGGCTGGGATGGAATGCTGGGGATGGAACCCAGATTGGCTGTGTTAAACTATCTCTCTGACCCCTAGCTATTACTTTTGAGTAAATGTTCTCTTCACCTCCAGGAGGCCTCCTCTGAGTAACATTCCTCAGAGGTTGCTAAGATTGATGTTATCTGAGTTTTATTTGCTATGTGGCAGCTTCTTAGTATAAGAACAGCTGTCCTCTTCTTCCTGTTCCAGTGCACACTTTGGGCTTTAAAAAATTATTTTGGGGGGATGGGGACAGAGAGCTAGCACAGCTATAGGGCTAAAACTTTGCCTTGCATGCAGCTGACCCAGGATGGACGGTGGTTCAAATAATGGCATCCCATATGGTTCCTGTGCCTACCAGGGGCGATTTCTGAGCACAGAGTCAGGAGTAACCCCGGAATATTGCCAGGTATGACCCAAAGGCAAACAAAAAAAAATTTTGTTTGTTTGGTTTTTGTTTTTGGGTTACACCCGGCAGTGCTCTGGGGTTACAGCTGGCTCTATGCTCAGAAATGCTCCTGGCAGGCTCAGGTGACCATATGGGATGCCAGAGATGGAACACGGGTCGACTGCTTGCAAGGCAAATGCCCTGCCCGATGTGTTGTTGTTCTGGCCTCTAAAAATATTCATTTTTAGATTTAGTATTTGTAATCTTTTTTTTTTTTTTTTTTTTTTTTTTTTTTTTTTTTTTTTTTTTTTTTTTTTTTTGGTTTTTGGATTACACCCGGCAGTGCTCAGGGGGTACTCCTGGCTCTATGCTCAGAAATCACTCCTGTCAGGCTCGGGGACCATATGGGATGCCGGGATTCGAACCATCGTCCTGCATGCAAGGCAAATGCCTTCCTTCCATGCTATCTTTCTGGCCCCAGTATTTGTAATCTTAATTAAGTAAAGACTCGGGGTGAAGGAAGAGCCAGTTTTTATAAAATGAGAGTTTTGGGAGCTGGAGATAGTATAGCAAGGATTTGCCATGCATGCAGCTGAATCTGAGCATTCTCCACCCCACACTGGCCATGAAAAAAAACCACAAGAACGAGAACTCTCATCCCAGGACCAACATAGGATGAGCTTTACTATTTTAGCAACTCCATGGAAGAGTTTCTTTAAACTTCATTTAAACTCCATGGGTTACAAAGTTACTCCTAGTATAGTTGTTTCAACACCAATTCCAACAGTGTGATAGAAGGGCATTTTCTATCCAGAAATATGAGAGTCCAGTCATGGTCAGACTCCACAATGACTCAGTGAGACACTTTCCACCTTCCAGACTTGGGGTGGAACCATATTCTAGAAACTTAGGAGCACCAGCAAGACAGAAGGAATGATGGACCCCACTGCAGTGTTTGTTTTCCAAGAACTTCCCAAAGGTTATTGACCTACTTCATTCTTGAAAAGATGTAATCTTTTCCATATTCTCCCACTTTCTTCCTCTCCACAGCCATTTCAATAGCTTTGAGAAAAACCTGGCCAACCCCTCTTAACTTTTAGCACCTGAAGGACCAAAGTCAAACCTTGTTTTCCTTCAGTATTGTTTTTCTAACCTCTTGAGCCTAGATTTATAGCCCTGACTGTATTGCTCTCCTTGGCTGTCTTCTACATGCCCTAGAAATCAGTCCTGATAAATTCCTGCTAGGCCAGGGATTTACCATCATCTTTCAACACATTATCAGCCCCTGCTTTCGCTCTCAGCTCTCACCACTGGATGTCTAGCCATCGGCAGGCTTACTCTGCAGAGGAAAGATAGGGTGTCTGTCCCAAGTTCTGGGATGGTGTCAGGGGCTATATGGTAACCACTAACCTAACATTTATTCCTCAAACACTAAGGGGGGCATGCCATAGAGAAAAGAACTGAAAAATCTTCCTTTAGAATAGGCATGAAGAAGTAGAAAGGGAAGCACATCTAAGAATTTGTAACACCTGGGGCCAGAGAGATAATGCGATGAGCAGGGCACTTATCTTGCATGTGGTCAATCTGGGTTTGATCCCAGTATCACACACCAGGTGTGGCCCAAAATCAAACATAAGAATGGGTAAATCTATGAATCTATATGAATGCTATGAATCTCTCTGCCTGATATATAAGACTTCAGAGTTGAAGGAGGGGGCCTGGGATGGTAACTCTATTAGTTGAGGCCCTAGATTGTTCCACCACCACCAATAACAGCAACAAAATTTTTGTTTTTTGTTTTGAGCCTCAGGCTCAAGGGTCTTCTGGTTTGATGCTCAGGAATTACTCCTGGCGGTCCTAAGGGACCCTATGGGATGTTGGGGCTCAAATCCTGGTTGGCCTCATGCAGGGCAAGTGCCCTCCCCTCCCCTTTATACTATCGCTCTGGCCACAGTAACAGCAACAAAATTTTTTAACTTTATTTATTGATTGATTGATTAATTGATTGGTTTTTTTTTTTGGGGGGGGGCACACCCTGTGGTGCTCAGGGACCACTCCTGGCTCTGCACTCAGAAATCGCCCTGGCAGGCTGGGGGACCATATGGGATGCCCAAAATCCAACTGGGTTCCTCCCAGGTCGCCACATGTGAGGCAAATGCCCTACTACTGTGCTATTTCTCCGAACCCCAACAACAAAAATTTTTAAATGCAAATGAGGGGCTGAAGTGATAACACCACACAGCTGTAGGGCATTTGCCTTGCATGTGACTGACCTGGGACGAATCCAGGTTGGATCCCCGGCCTCCCATATGGTTCTCCAAGCCTGCCAGGAGCGATTTCTGAGCGCAGAACCAATAGTAACCCTTGAGTGCCACTGGATGTGGCCCTCCAAAAATCAAAATAAATAACTAAAAATGCGAATGAGGGATTTTGTCCATTAGTTTCAGGATTATGCACAGTATGCACAGCCATGTTTCATTGCAAGATTATTAGCCCTCAGTGGAGGAGAATTGTGACTGCAATGTGCTTCTTTTCATTTGGTCATGGCCCTGTGCTCAGTGAATTTTATTTAATTATTTTGAGCTTTGGGCCACACCTAGCAATGTTCAGAGCTTAGTCCTAAATTGTAGATTTACTGCTTCTGTTCCCATCTGGCCCTCTCCTGTTACTCATATCATGATGTGGAAGTTAGAAAAGGGGTAGGGCACTCTGCTTCCCAGAATATGATAGAATGTAATTGCTAGACAGTGGAAGAGATACACCCAGGTCTTCATAAATGCAAGACATGTGCTCTATCACTGTACTCTAACCACATATCCCAGGCCCTCCCTTATCCTGGTGGCCTGGGGATAAAATACCAAATTTTGGTGCAGAAGTGAAAGTTTCAGGATTGAATTGGGGTTGAGCTGTAGTTGAGTTCCATAAGTCAGTTTCGAAAAGGTAAGTTTATAGCAGTGTCACAATCTGTCTCTCTGAGTCCAGAATGCATTCTAAACCTTAAGAGATGTGGCAGGGATTTTAGGTGGCTTCAGAAAGCAGATAAACATAACTGAACTTACAGTTCTCTCCAGTGAGTCTGCCTCCCCTCAGACCCGTGTTGGTGCAGCTAGTGGGATGGGGATTGCTCTCAGAGCACCTGTCCAATAGGCTCTCTTCATACCTTGAATCATAAGAAATGGACAAAAAGAAAGCTCAGTCATGGAGATGCTCATCTACTGCCTCCTTCCTGCCCATCACAAACATCCCAACGGCCCAACACCCACTCTTGATGCCAGCCCCATCAGCTTCTACATATGGAAGCAGGGGCACATGCAGAGAACATTGAAATGTGTGTGAGGAGAATGTTCTCTACATTCGCTTGTGTCTCATGTGAGCTGTGAGCTAGAAAATTAGTCTCTTAGCCCTCGGTGGCTTCATCTTGTTTTTATATTTTTGCTTTTGGGCCACACCCAGCAGTTCTCAGGAGTTGCTCTTGGGTCTGGCTCTGCACTCAGAAATCACTCCTGGCTGGCCCGGGAGACCATCTGGGATGCCAGGGATCAAACCCATGTCGGCCGCATGCAAGGCAAATGCCCTTCCTGCTGTGCTATTACTCGCCCCTCCCCCCCTTTGTGGCTTAATATCTGTTTGAGACCTAGAGAATCCTCTGCCCCCCTGTTTTTCTTCCTCTTCCTGAATTCCAGGAGGCTTTTGTGAGGGTCACCTGAAACAATGGGGGGAGTGACCTCTGGAAGGACACAATACTAAGGGTTTAGTCATCTCTGTGCCTTCCTATAAACCTCTTCCAAATTGCTGACTCCTGTTAGAGGCTCTTTTATGACTCTTACCAAGGTGGGGCTATCCTTTCAGGGGTAGAGGTTACTTCTAAGAGAGTGACAATGCTCCAGGAGTTGAAAACCTCTGGCTAAGGGGTGTGGCCAGGTACCTATTCTAACTGGTTATTATCCAGTCTGAGCACAGCCTGCCTTTTCAGTCCTGCTATTGATAGCCAGTCTTTTTTTTTTGGTTTTTGGTTTTTGGTTTTTGGGTCACACCCGGCAGTGCTCAGGGGTTATTCCTGGCTCTATGCTCAGAAATCGCCCCTGGCGGGGGCCGGGCAGTGGCACTGGAGTAAGGTGCCTGCGCTAACCTAGGATGGACCACGGTTCGATCCCCCGGTTCCCCATATGGTCCCCCATGCCTGCCAGGAGCAACTTCTGAGCGCATAGCCAGGAGTAACCCCTGAGCATCACCGGATGTGACCCAAAAACAAGAACAAAAACAAAAACAAAACAAACAAAAAAAAAGAAATCGCCCCTGGCAGGCACAGGGGACCATATGGGATGCTGGATTCGAAACACGGGCCTTCTGCATGAAAGGCAGATGCCTTACCTCCATGCTATCTCTCAGGTCCCAATAGCCAGTTTTAAACCTTGCCACCATGGGTGGACCTTGTGAGAGGGGCCACATCTTCAGCCCTTGGCTGCACTTCTTATTATGTGGACAACATGCTGGTAGCTCTGAGACTCTGTTCCTTCATCTGTAGAATGGGAGCAAATGCTGAGATTTATTTTGGTACTACATTGGCTATAGTGCACAGATGCTACTCTAAGCCCAGTACTTTGGGGAGGGTGGTGTTTGTTACTCGAAGTGGTTCTCAGGGGAATCATATAATTTGAACCAAGGGGATCAAACCAGGCCTCTCTTACAGAGCTGAAGAGCCATCTCCCCAATTCCTAAAATGGGATAAAATATTTTTTTGTTTTGGTTTTGTTTGGGGTGGGAGCACACCAGGTAATGCTCACATTTATTCCTGGCTCTATATTCAGAAATCACTTCTGGTAGGGAGGCCGGAGTGAAAGCACAGTGGTACAGCGTTTGCCTTGCATGTTGCCAACCCAGGACGGACCTGGGTTCCATTCCATATGGTTCCCCATGCCTGCCAGGATCGATTCCTGAGCGCAGAGTCAGAAGTAACCCCTGAGTGCTGCCAGTTAAGTGACCCAAAAACAAAAAGAATAAAAGAAATCACTCCTGGTGGTACTCACTAATGGGATGCTAGGGATTGAACCCTAGTCAGCCATGAGGAAGGCAAATACCTTAATCACTGTATTAGCTCTCTGGCCCCTAAAATGGGATAAATTCTATCTGACCCCATGGTGTGTCTTATGAGAACTAATGAACAATGGAAAGAACCTGGCATGTTCATCCTAGTCATGGGCGTGGTCTGCCCCTCTGTCCCTTCTTCGGGAATCACCACTCAGTACCCCACTCAGCATCCCAGTGATGTGAATGTGATTTGTACCTCCAGCGCAGCCCACCCTATATATAAATGCTCTGACTGTGCCTCATCTCCCCTTGGTCCCTCACATAGGAAACATCATTGGCTCTGGAATTTTCGTCTCCCCGAAGGGTGTGCTGGAGAATGCTGGCTCCGTGGGCTTTGCTCTCATCGTCTGGATCTTGACGGGACTTATCACGGCTGTGGGGGCCCTGTGCTACGCAGAGCTTGGCGTCACCATCCCCAAATCTGGAGGGGATTACTCCTATGTCAAGGACATTTTTGGAGGACTGGCCGGGTAAGAGGATCTGCAGTGCCCTGCATGGTGCTAGAAACTGGGAACTGGGATAGGTTTTCCAGTGTGCTGAAGAAAAAAAAAAAAAAAGCTAGGATTCCTGCTATTGTAGCCCTGAGAGTGGTAGAGCAAGGGGAGGTGTTGTTGTCATCCCTCTGTTGATCTAACTTGTCAAAATTCTAAGAGAAGAGCAAACTAGAATTCCACTTCAGGCTAACCTCAAACAATATAATGTACCTGGCAATGCAAAGCCCACCACCCTATTCCTGGGTGGAGGGAGTTGACCAAATCAGGTAGCTACCAAGGCTTGCTCCTTGCTCGATGCTCATACGTGGAACCATATGTGGTGCCAAGGATCTAGCTAGGTTAAGCTACATGCAAGGAAAGTGTCTTAAACCCTGTCCCATTTCTCTGGCCTAATGCAAAGCTCCTTCCATCTGAAGTAAGAGTAGATCCATCTCACATTATCTCCAGCCAGGCCCTCATCTAGAATTTCCTCAACTTCCACAGTCATGCTACTGAAGAACTTTAGACCAAGAGACCACTAGTGAGCTTAAGGAGATGAGGGACATTTGCTACACATTAACCCCCCCACTCATGCCTTTTCTCTGACAGATTTTTTTTGGGGGGTCACACCCAGCAATGCTCAGGGGTTGTTCCTGGCTCTATGCTCATAAATCGCCCCCGGCAGGCTCGGAGGACCATATGGGATGCCGGGATTCGAGCCAGCGACTTTCTGCATGCAAGGCAAACGCCTTACCACTGTGCTATCTCTCAGGCCCCTCTCTGACAGTTTTTTAAGTTTTCACTATTAACAAGGCCA
Source organism: Crocidura indochinensis (assembly GCA_004027635.1). Taxonomy (NCBI): domain Eukaryota; kingdom Metazoa; phylum Chordata; class Mammalia; order Eulipotyphla; family Soricidae; genus Crocidura; species Crocidura indochinensis. Next base: position 2,879 of record PVKC010051633.1, on the reverse strand, counting down.
GGGGGTGATGGGGCCAAAGAGATAGTCCAGTGCATAGAGCACTTGCTTGCATGTAGTCTCCTGGGTTTGATCTTTGGTATCCCATATGGTTCCCCATATGCAGGGAATCCCTGAGTGTAGCCAGGAATAAATCCTAAGCAAAGCTGCATATGATCCCAAACATCTATCCTACATGCCCCCCACTCAAATAACTGGGGTTGTAATTTTTATTTTCCACCATTGGATGCTGGAGGGGTGAACACAACCTGGTAGATAGATTCTGGTTTATTTTGTTTATTTTTGGGTTTTGGGCCACACCCGGTGGTGTTCAGGGGTTACTCCTGGCTTTGCACTCAGAAATAACTCCTAGCAGGCTCTGGGAACCATATGGGATGCCAGGGATTAAACCCAGGTCTGTCTCAGATCAGCAGCATGCAAAGCAAACACTCTACTGCTGTGCTTTTGCTCTGGCCCTGGGAGATAGGTCTGAAAGGAGAAGGAAGGGAGAGAGAATGCCAACATGTATGTTCCACGAGTTGAAACTTGGCTCTTCCTCATTAAATCATTTTCCCGTAATAATGGAGAGCTGGGGGTATTTATCTGAGTGGAGGTTGGGCTCCTGAGCAGCTTTAAAAACAAGAAAAAATAGGTACCCTTTAGCCTACTGGCCTCTTCCACTGTGCCCAGTCTTGCCAGGACTTCCCCTACTGCCTTCTGAATTCCCACCATGCCTTGCAGGGGTTATGCGGGTCTTGGGCTACCTCCACTCAAGCTCTATCTTGTTCTCCTTGCAGGTTCTTGAGGCTGTGGATCGCTGTCCTGGTGATCTACCCAACCAACCAGGCTGTCATCGCCCTCACCTTCTCCAACTATGTGCTGCAGCCTCTCTTCCCCACCTGCTTCCCCCCAGAGTCTGGCCTTCGACTCCTGGCTGCCATCTGTTTGTGTAAGCGACCTCTCTCAACCTTCCTGGTGGTCCTGTCTATGGGTCTCTTTTCTCTTCCTCTTAGAATGTTTGTGTGAGTGATGGTTGGGGGGGTAGCTGGAACCAGAAGCAATGGGACATGACAGCGCAGGAAGCCTTGTGCTTTTTGCCCATGGACTGACACATGATGGTGGGAATGAGGGCACGTGACTGTGGTCACTGCAGTTTCAGTCACGTACACACAGACGCAGCTTCCTTCTCCTCCTGATGCTGCTGCTTGTGTGTCTTAAACAAGAGGCCACCTTTACCCTCCAAAAGAAATCAAGAAGCCTGAGACTGTTTAGGCCACTAGCAAAAAGAGAAACCAGACCATAGGATGGCCTAGGCACCTGGGCACTAAGTCCCTCTCCCCTCAGGTAAGTGAAGCCTGTCTGGAAATACCTGTGGTGGTGCAACCCAGTGGTTATCCCCCTAGGCTGGCAGGTGCAAACTCTCTCAGAAGATAAGGCTGCTCCCTGCCTCTAGATCAGCCTCTGAAAGGTATATTGTACACCCACCCCTCACCTAGATGCTATTAGCTAAGGGGGAAACTTAGAAACTTAGTAAAATCCTTATCTCTCCCTTCCAAGTTCAACAAATCTTATCTGACTTCTGCCTCCTGAGTAGAGAAAGAAGTGATCTTGCAGTGTAAGGAACTGACCTTGTCTCCAAGTGTTGGGAATTCTGTGCTATTCCAGCTATCCTCAGTATGGTGATGGGGGTGGGAGCAAAAGGTTTTGGCCCTAGACATTAAGCCAGGCAGGATCCCACACTCTGAGGCTTGTGCCTACCTGAACCACATCCCAAGCCAGGAATTTTTCAGTGTCCTTGAGATTATGTGTTCCAGTACGTTCCATTTTTAATGAGCAAAGAATTCTTTATAAACCCAAGTTTATTGCTCCCTTTTCCTTCGGGGGAAATAGAAAACAATTCCTCTCCTCATTCTGTTTGCGCCCTTCCTCCTGGGTATACGTAAAGGGGACTTTGGCAGCACCCCCACCCCCACAAGACTTCCCCACACAATGTGCTCCTGCTCCACAAAAGTGGCTGTTGTCTTTGTTTGTTGGGTACTTTGGGGGGGATTTGGTTGGGGTTTCTTGGGAGGGAGGAATACACCCAGCAGTGTTCAAAACTTACTCCTGACTCTGTAATCAGTGATCACTCCTGGCCATGCAAGGCAAGTGCCCTACCCACTGTGCTATCACTCTGGCCCTGTTGGACACTTTTGCTTGTTTTGTTTTGTGGCCACTCTGAGTGGTGCTCAAGGTTTACTTTGGACTCTGCTCAGAGTTCTGGTGGTGCTTGGGAAACCTTATGGAGTCTCAAAGATGGAAGGAATCCCAGCCAGTCGCATATAAGGCAAGGGCTCTCCTTATTGTACTATCACTCCAGTCCCTTCTTGGATACTTTGTAAATTTGGAACTTGCTTCTTTAGGATCCTCAGTGGTCTCTTAAGGGATCTGGTGAAATAGAAAGTGGGTTGTCAGGAAGGCTTGATGGTGACTTAACTCCATGCTGGTATCTCTCATGTTGACACACTTTATCGGCATCCAGCTATGCTACATCGGCTTCACAGGCTCCACAGGCAAGCCAGTTGCATCAAGTCAGTCCTGTGTTGTTTGAAAACAAATCTGAGTAGAGCACAGTCCATTTGTATTACTGAGAGAAGCAGTAAGAGAAGCACCCTCAGGCTTGGGGTGACCTGAAAGTATTTATATAAGAAGCTCTGCTTTCTGCTGTGTCATTTTGGCATATTGATAAGCGCTCAGCCACTGTGTGGTGAGGTTGGAGAGGCAGGAGGCTGTGCTGGATTGCTGGCAAGCATATGGGAGAAGGAAGGCATCAGTGCAGGGGGCAGAAGCATCCCAGTCTTTGGCCAGGTTTGCTATTGGATGGGAGGAGATGAGGTCAAATCCTAGATCAGATGAGAAAGGAT
>PVKC010051632.1:0-10374 GCA_004027635.1 Crocidura indochinensis | reverse complement strand
TGATTGTTAATTACTGTCTCAATTTCCTTAGATGTTTTTGGACTGTTTAGGCTTTCTGTGTCTTCCTTATTGAGCCTAGGGAGGTGATACTTTCCCAGAAATCTGTCAGTTTCTTCAGGGTTCTTTTGCCTAACTGAGTACAGTTGTTCATAATACTCCCTAATGATGCCTTGAATATCTTGGGATTCTGTTGTAATCTCTCCCCTTTCATTTGTGATCTTATTTATTTGGTTGTTTTCCTTTTTTTTGTTTTTTGTTTTTTGTTTTAGGTGAGTCTAGCCAGCGGTTTATCTATCTTTTTTATTCTTTTGAAAAACCAACTCCTGGTCTCATTAATTGTTTGTATTCTTTGTATCTATGTTGTTTATTTCTGATCTGGTTTTTATTATTTCTTTTTTTTCTGACTGTGTTTGGGTTCCTTTACTGCTGTTTTTCCAGATCCTTCAGGTGCCCTTGTAGACTGGTGATTTTATCATTTTCCTCTTTCCTGATATAGGCCTGTATTGCTATGAGTTTCCCCCTAATTACTGCTTTCTCTGTGTCCCACAGATTTTGACAACTTGTTTCTTCATTGTCATTCATCTCAAGGAATATTTATTTCTTCTTTGATTTCCTCTTTGATCCAACAGTTGTTGAGTAGTATGTTATTTAATATCCAGGTGTTGGATTTTATCCACAGTTTCTTTTTACAGTCAATCTTGTCTCTATTGCATAATGATCTAATGGAGTGCTTCTAACAATTCTTATATTTCTAACTTTGTGTAAGCTAGATTTATATCCTAAGACAGGGGCTATTCTAGAGAAGGTTCAATGTGCACTTGAGAAGATTGTCTATTCTGCTTTTTTTGGGCAGAAAGCCTTGTGTAGGTCTATTTTCTCTAATTTCTCGTTTAGGGCTCTTACATCTTTAATAGTTTTCTTCCTGGTAGATCTGTCTACTGGAGGATAGTGGAGTATTGAAATCTCCTATAACTATTACATTTCCTTCCATGTGTTTCTCTAGATTGTGAGCAAATGCCATATATATTTTGCTAGCTCTACGGTCGATGCATAAATATTGATCAGAGTTAGTACTTCTTGGTCTAGTTTTCCACTGATTAGTAATTAGTGACCCTCTTGGTCTCTAAGCACTTTTTTGACATTAAATGTAATTTATTCCTATATAAGGATGACTGTCCCAGATTTTTTTTTTATCCATTGGCTTGAATGATTGATTTCTGTCCTTTAATTCTAAGACAGTGTCTATCCTCTTAGGTGTGTTGCTTAGAGGCAGCAGATAACTGTTTTTTGTTTTCTTTTTTTTTGGGGGGGGTCACATCCGGCAGTGCTCAGGGGTTACTCCTGGCTCCATGCTCAGAAATTGCTCCTGGCAGGCACAGGGCACCATATGGGGCACCAGGATTCGAACCGATGATCTTTTGCATGAAAGGCAAACGCCTTACCTCCATGCTATCTCCCGGCCCCCTGTTTTTTGTTTTCTAATCCAATCCTCTACTCTGTGTCTTTTAATGGGGAAGTTTAACCCATTGATGTTTAAGGAAATTATTGACAGAGAGGATTGTTGTGCTATTGTATTGAATAGAGTGGTTGTTGTTACAATCAGGGGTTTGGATTGTGTAATACATTTTTGAGTAGTTCATTTAGGGTCGGTTTGGTCAGTGTGAAAAGAGGGAGTTCCTTTTTGTCTAAGAATGTTTTAGTTCTCCCTCACATATGAATGAGAATTTTTCTGAGTTATGGACTCAAATTCAGTAATTTAAATATGTCACTCCACTGTCTTCTTGCTTGAAGTGTTTCAAATGGAAGGACCCGTTTGATTCTTATGTCTTTTCCTTTGTACATAAGACTTTTTCTCTCTCTTATTGCTTTAAAGAATTCATCTATCTGTTTTTTGTAAATTGGATTACTATATGTCTTGGTGTTGATCTGTTAGAACCTATTTTATTATGAACTCCTTTTGCCTCCTGGATTTATATAGGTGTCTCTTTCCAGAGGTGTCTCTATTTCCCCAGCTGCTAGTGTCCTCCTTGGTTTAGGCATATTTCTTAGCGTTTGGTGGTTCTGAATGTTGAGTTTTCAGGTTATTTAATAAAGAGGCCTGATGTACTAATTGTATTAGAGCGATTTGAAGGTATATTAGATTTAGAGGTTTTTTTTTTTTTTTTTTTTTTTATGTCAGGTGGCTTGTCTAAGTATGATAGGGATATTTCAAGCTGGTTCAGTGTTTTGCTATCCTGTTTTGTGGGTTGTGGATTATTTGAGCAAGTTGGGTGCTAGGTCTGGATTTGTTATGTATTTTGGAGAAATTAACACTTTTCATTAATATCATCTACATATTTATTTATTATTTATTATTTGTCATGGATTTCTAGGGTACACCTTTAATAGTCAATGTTTGATCAAATTATAATATTAAAAGTGCTTTCTTTGTATGATTTAACAAAAGGAACAGTATTCTTCTAAAATTTACCTTTGTCCTAATTTTCTTTTCAAAAATGTTTCTTCTGTTTAAAAATGTTTTCTAAAATTTAACATTTTCTTAAAAATTTAACATTTACAAAGAAGTCGTCATACATCTTAGTGTATATATGATTCAGAAACGAAAATAAGAACTTGGCTAATTCATTATTTTTAATTGCTATGTCATTGCTTCTATCCCTTGGTAGTCATAAAATATATTGTTTTGATTGCTGGGTTTAAAATATTGGATGTAAAAATATGTATCTGGTAGTAATAACAGAGATTAAATAACTTTCCATATATTTTTATTTTAAGATACATGTCTAATGACATAGATGCTATTTTTTAAAAATAAGTGATGTCCAGTTATTTAATGAGGAAGGAGAGATACATATAAGTTTAGAGATATTTCACAGAGATATGAGTGAAAGAATACATAAGAAAGTTGAGGATAAAATATTGGAGAGAAATTTGAAAATTTCTCAAAGAGAACAAGGCATCAAAATAAGGAGTAAAAGTAAATTTTCTGTATACCTAACATTTATGTTTTATTCAGTAGTTTATCTGTTGCTAACATCAAGTTATTATAATAATCCTTAAAATTTTGAATATCATTAGCTATGTTAAACAACTTCATTTTTCTATTCAGTCATCTACTGTGTATTTTACCCAATTCATGCAATCAATGAATCTGATAATATTTTGTTTGAAATGTCACCTTGAGTTTGTGAAAGATACTCTGTTGAGTTCTTATTCTTGTATTCTTGTTATTAAGACAAGTCCAGCAATCTAAACTTAAGAGGGGCAATTATTTTTCTGTAACTGACAAAATTTATGTGTAAAGTGGAGTATTTCTAGACTTTGGAAAAGTTTCTAATAATCAGCAGAATTATTCTCAAATATAGAGTAAAAGGAAAAAATTATTATTTTATACATGTCCATAAACAGAATATATTTTATTTAATAATTTCATATGACATATATCTTCATAAATTTGTCTATTTTCTGTAAATTGTAAATACTATAGTAAAAATTTTAATAGTATTCTTTGTTATTCTCTAAGCTTTTATTTTTATTGTAGTAATTATTATTCTTTCATCTTGACAATCTGATATTTGGTTACTTGTTCATACTATTTTTTGTCTCCCTGTTAGTCTCAATTAGGATTATAGTACAGTGATCTCAATGATAAACTTTTGGTTTTAAATATTTTCCCCCTTTTTTTTTTTTGTGGTTTTTTTTTTTGGGTCACACCCAGCAGTGCTCAGGGGTTATTCCTGGCTCCATGCTCAGAAATTGCTCCTGGCAGGCACGGGGGACCATATGGGGCACCGGGATTCGAACTGATGACCTTTTGCATGAAAGGTAAACGCCTTACCTCCATGTTATCTCCCGGGCCCCATATTTTCCCCTTTCATTGTTTCATTAACATATACTCTTTTACTTTATTATTATCTTTCTTCTGCTTTATCTTTATTTTTCCAGTTGCTTACAATGATTTCATGGCATCAGTTTAATATCTTGTAATTATCTACATAAGCACACATTTTCTCCTTTGGAAACTTAATAAATTGGTTGTTAAAATCTTTGACATTAATGTTTTATTTTGAGGAGGGCTCTCTTAACTCTGTTCAGTTCTTTATGGTTAGCTCTGCAATCAGGGATCAGTATTTGCATGGCTCTGGTAACTAAGAGGCTGCTGGGTTTGAACCCTAATAAGCTATGTGAAATGAAACACATCTACTTGATTATCAGTCAGCATTTATTTTTTTATTATTATCATTAGTTTGGGGGCCATAAACTCATTGACACTTCTGACTGTACTCAGAGATATATGGGGTGTCAGAGATTGAACCCAGGTCAGCCTAATGCAAGTCAAATTACCTACTCATTATGTTGTTTCTATGCTCTCCAATTTTATATTTTAGTTTCATTATTTTTTTCAAATGTTCTGGTCTGTGTAATGTTATCTTTAAAAACAATTATATATTAATATGTTTACTTGTTTCTAAATATTATGGTATGTTTTGTAGATATTTTTGATTTCACCCAAAATATTTTTTCTAAGAAATCAAGATATTTTTAGAAATAAAATGTTTATGGGAGCAATTAGTTCTGATAAATTGAACAACATTCTGATTAATATTAAATTATTTTAACTATAGAATAGAATGCATATGTTACTTCTGTAGTATAAGCTATTTAGGAATTAACATGTCAACTGAATTGGTATTATATTCACGTATTTAGTATCCATACTGAAAAATAATTATTAAAAAAAGTCAGTGTTAGCTCTCTGTTTTGTTTCATGTGCTTCAGAATTCTGCTATCATTAAATATTTGCAGTATAAGAAAATCATATTAAACTGAATTTTATTTTAGCTATTCTTACCTGTTTTAATTGACTATGAAGTAAAGTTCAATGAATTATATTAATTTCCCCTGAGCTTACTGACTTTTCATTTATTAAAAATTAACCTTAAACTATAGACATAATTTATAATTTTTATCCACAGTATTTCCTGATGAAATATTTCTAATATCTCTGTTCCTTGTATCACTCTTTTTTTAATTTCTATAAATATATGTTTTATAAAATACTCTAAGTAAATTTTTATAATTATCCCATGCATTCTATATATATATATTATATCTTTGTATTTTACAAATTATCTGATCATTTCCTTTTTATGATTTTTATTTTACCATTTATTGAAATATTTCTCTTGTGTCAATTTAATCTCATAAATTAACCATATACTGGGATTGTTTTATTTTGATGATATAATTCATTACTTTGTCTCCATATCTCTTATATATCAAAATCTTCTGTTGTTTGGGTTTTTCTTTCTGACTCATTTCATTTATCATGACTTCCTTTTCTTATTTGATCCAAATTATAGAATACCACCAAGATTTTGTTCTCAAATTTGAATAATATTCCATTATTCATATATGCCACCATTTCTTTATTCATTTGTTATCAAGTGTTTGTATTGTTTGACTATTTAAAATAATTATACAATGAATATATGTGTCCATGCCCTTACAAATTAATGTTTTATGTTCTTGAAGATGATGAACAGTACTAGACTTAAAGAATCAAATGAAAGCTCTATTCTGGGTTTCTGATATGTTTCTAAACGATTTTCTAAAACAGAAAAATTAAGTAAAACAGGGTGAAAATATTCTTTGTTATTGCTTGGATAATATCATTTCATTATCTAAATATGTAATTATCTAAAATAAATAAAATCTAAAAACATGATCTAAAATATATAAAACATTCTAAAATCTCAACAACAAAATTCTCATAAAAATAATTAAATAAGATGAACAATCAGTTCCTGGAAGATGATATAAAAATGGCCTATAGGTATATACGAAAGTTTCTATCAGAACAAAGTTTTGATCAATGACAATTTTCATCTATTAGCAGTTTTATTTACAGTATCATGCTACTAAGCAGTGTTAACACTATACATTTTAAAACATAATAAAAATACTAGTAGGTTTTATGACTGAAAACTTAGCTTTTTTTCACTGTTTATCTGTTTGTTTGCTCTAATCATCTCTATGTAGTTTACATCACTTATCATGATAACCTTATTGTCTTTCCATATAATTGCAAATGGCATAAATTAAAATTATTTATATCTTTATTTAAGCACAATGATTACAAACATGTTTATAGTTGGGCTTCAGTTGTAAAAAAGGACACCCCCATTACCATGCAACCCTCCCACCATCAATGCCAATGCCCCCCATCTCTCTCCTCCCCCACCCTATTAATTAAAATGTTTAACTTTTTATTGACATCACGTGAATTACAAATCTTTCACATTTGTATTTGAGTGGCACTGAATTCCGGCCATTCCTAAGACATGTATTGGTCTTCTTTTATCATAGTTCCTAGGGTGCGTCCCATACCTCCACCCTTAGTCCTTTTACTGCAAGTACAATAGGTCTATTTTGTGTTTATCTTGTTACATGTTTAGGTTTCTTGATTCCATTGTCGTATATTTTGCTTGAGTATTTAGATCTGACCATATTTTATTTCTATTCAGTGGTCTGGAAACCACTTGACACCTGGGTCTCATTCAACTTTTTTGTTTCTTTTCTCAATTTGTAGAAAGACATAGAAATATGAGTCACCACAAAATGACACAAGTTATAAGGTTCTATGAAATATGTGGGTGCCCCTATCTAGAAGATATAAATAAAATTAAAAGAAGAGAAAAAGGGTGGACAAATGTGACAAGTTTGTTTCTTTGAGTTTTTTACATAGGCACAGTAACCTTTGGGGAAATTAGAAAGGAAATTCCCTTTGCCTAAGACAACAGGGTATTTCCACCCATGAAACATATTGTCATTAAACTGACTACAGGCTCTGGCATGTTGGGTGTCCAAATCCAAAGATTTCTTTATGGTCCTAGAAAAATTCTGCTCAGTCGGTTGTAAAAGTCAATCTTCTATAATTAGAGAGCTTGCTTTTTGCATAAGTCATAGGACAAAGCCTAGAATAAAGTCTTTCTTCATGGTCCCTGGAGAAGTTCTGCTCAGTCACAGTTGTTTTAGTCAGTCTTCTGTAATTAGAGATCTGGTTTTTGCACAAATTATAGAATAAAGCATCTTCTGACTTTATTTCACCATTAGTTAGTGAAGGAGGGCATCCTGCCTTCAGATCCAGTTTTACTATTTCCTTGTCTTCAGGGTGTCACATTTTTAAAAAATATGAGTAGTATTTCATGGTGTAGAACAGATTTTGAAAATATTTTAATTTATTTTGAGATCATTTTATTAAAACTTTTGCCTCGGGTGCCGGGTGGTGGCGCTGGAGGTGCAGCCTTGCCTGCACTAGCCTAGGACAGACCACAGTTCGAACCCCGGTTCCCATATGGTCCCCCAAGCCAGGAGCCACTTCTGAGCGCATAGCCAGGAATAACCCCTGAGCGTCACTGGGTGTGTCCCCCCCAAAAAAAAAATTGCCCCTATGCTCATTGGATTAGTTTGCAAACTGTATGTGGTGTGTTATATATTTTTAAGCTTTTTTTGTTTTAGAATAATTGTAATGTTGACTATGAAAATATCTGGTAATATCTCTTTTTCTTTACTATAATAAAATAATTAAAATAAAGGCCAGACTGATAGCACAGCATGTAGGGCATTTGCCTTGCAAGTGGCCTACCTAGATTAAATTTCTGGCTTCCCATATGGTTCCCCCAAGCCTTCAAGGTGTGATTTCAGCAGAACAGAGAGCCAGAAGTAATACCTGAGCACCACTGAGTGTGACTCACAAAAGCAATCCAAAAATTATTAAAAATATATATTGTTTATTCTTTGAATTGCTATAATTTACTGGTAAATTCAATTTGGTATGTTATTATGGAGAGAGATGGTTGTTATTTAAATATCATGAATTTTTACAGTTCTATTCAAAGTTTCTACGTTGTTTTGATTCAATCTTCAATTGCATATATTTAAAGTAGAATTAATATGTATTATAGATTGTACCAATTGTGGACATATAATAAATTGTTCTTAACACCATTCTTGGATTAGTCATATATTTCTGATCTTACATTTATAATTTTATTTAACTATTTTGCTCTTATTAGTTCAAAATTTTATGAATTGATCACTTCCCTTTCTCAAGAGAGCATATACTTCAAATATTATTGTATCGTAAAATCAAATATGGATTTAAAAATATCAGTATAAGAAAATGATTGCAAAAGAAGCAAAAATAAATCAAGAAAGAGAAAGAGACTTAGAAAAAATACATTAGAGACCACATAAAAGGGAATCATAGAAATTCCTTTATATTTAAATTAATTTAAATATATTTTATTATTGAAAAAGTTAAAAGTTTTTAGTAGAAAAAGTTTAAAGTTTTTAGTATAATTAAAAAAGTCAAGTTAAAGTAGCATGAAAACTAATTCAGTCTAATAAGTGTTGAGAATATATAGGCAAATCATGATTATTAGCCTTTTTGATTATATATAAGGTTATTTATATAATTTTCACATAAACTTTCATCTTCAAAATATAAAAGTATTGGGGCCGGAGAGGTGGCACTAGAGGTAAGGGGTCTGCCTTGCAAGCGCTAGCCAAGGAAGGACTGTAGTTTGATCCCCCAGCGTTCCATATGGTCCCCCTAAGCCAGGGGCAATTTCTGAGCGCTTAGCCTGGAGGAACCCCTGAGCATCAAACAGGTGTGCCCCCCCAAAACAAAACAAAAAAAATCAAACAAATATATATTTATAAATGTATTATATTATTACATAAATTTTATTTGAGTTGCAATTTTTTTTGTTTCTCAAGTTGATGGACTATGTGATTTTTTTATAGTATGTTCCAGGAACTTAGTAAATAAATATATTAAATGAATGTCAAATTAACAATATAATATGTGTACATAACATGAAAATTGTCAAGGCACTCTTTTTTGTCTAATAATTAAATCACTAACAATGAAATTGCAAGTGATGCAATATGCATGAATGTCAAGATTTATTCAATGAAAAAATATGTTAATTATATATCAAAAATAAAACAATTATTTATAATCTCCATGTATATATACAGTATCATTGAACATCTAAAATCTTACTTTTCATTGGGATAGTATTTTGTCTCTAAATAATAGCTATGGAAATATTGACTGCTACCAATAACAAATTTTGAATGTGCTCTGCTCTTAAGTTATAAAATCAGATTCATGGAAATCAATATTTTTTCTGTAGGAATGGCCAACTTATTGAAGATAATGAAAAGTATATGTTGAAAGGAAGCAATACTGAACTCACTGTCAAGAACATAATCAATAGTGATGGGGGTCCTTATGTCTGCAAGGCTACAAATAAAGCAGGAGAAGATGAAAAGCAGGCATTCCTCCAAGTCTTTGGTAAGTATTTTAACATGGCATAATAAATTGTGATGTCAGATATTAAAAAGTTAGTGTGGCATCCAGAATATTAGATTATCTGAATTAGTACAGGAAAAGAAGAACACCAATGTCACACACTCATTGACTAATCACAAGTAACACTCACTCATGGACTCTGACCACGAAACACAGTAACCAGAAAGGAGGGAGGGAGAAAAGAAGAAAAAGATTAGTGGTCCCTGAGACTACATTGGAAGAATATTTGTATTTTGCTGGTAGTCATGGTAGCTTACCATTTAAATATATGTGATAACATATATTTTTAAAAGATGTGTTATATGGGGGGCAGAGAGGTGGCACAGGTGGTAGGGAGTTGCTTGGAACATGGCTAACCTTGGATGAACCTAGGTATGATACCATATGGTCCCCCAAGCCAGGTGTGATTTCTGAGCACATAGCCAGGAATAACAACTGATCTTCACTGGGTGAGGCCCAAAAATCAAATAAAAAAGGTCTGATATATATTTTCATATTCATATTCATATTACTATATGTTTTAGGAATACATATATATATGTATATACATGTGTCCCTAAAACATATAGTAATATGAATTTGTTTCTCAATAAAAATACACAAAAATCTTGTGATGTCTAGATAGTGTTTGACTTCAGTTTTACTTTTAATTCATAAGGATCCTTTAGTGTTTAAACCACTTTAACAATTGAAACTAAAATATTTTTATATTATTCATAAAATATAGTTTGCAATTTTAATTTTAAGAGGTGAAGTTATAGCACAGCAATTAAGGCACTTATCTTGCACACAGCTCACCCAAGTTGATCCCAGGTACCCTATATAGTCCTCCGAGTTGTAGAAATAATCCCTGAGCACCATCAGTGTATCATCAGGTATGATACAAAATCAAAATAAATACATCAAAGTAAAAAGTAATTCTCAGGGATGTAGAGGTGGTCGTAGAGGTAAGGTGTCTGCCTTGTAAGCCTAGCCTACAACAGATCACC
>PVKC010051631.1:0-10488 GCA_004027635.1 Crocidura indochinensis | reverse complement strand
GAATAGCTTCTTAGTAATTTAACGTATGAATTGGAACATCATTTCCAAGTACAATATTTGCCATCTTTAAAATTCAAAGAATTCCACTAAACATGAAATCCTCTTTAAATTAATTTTAAATTAAATTAAATTTAATACACTGTATTAAAATTCATCCTTAACTCTAAAGAGTGTCTACCAGGGAGACCAGATTTTTATACCTCTAAAGGCTTTATTGATGAGGCAGATTCCTTAATATTTGTAGAGTTTTTCAATATCTCTGGCATAGATATTTCTTTGTAGGGATTTAAAGTAGCTTATTTCTTGTTTCCTTCATTTAACTGGCATTGGTAAACAGATGTGATATCTTCAGTATATCAAGCTAACATTGGAATTTTTTATAGACTTTATTGGGAGAGAGTTATTTTTATTTATTTATTTATTTTTGACTTTTGGGTCACACCTGATGACACTCAGGGGTTAGTCCTGGCTATGCACTGAGAAATCATTCCTGGTTTGGGGGACCATATGGGACGCCGGGGGATCGAACTGCCTGCCATTCGTCCTAGGTTAGTGCATGCAAGGCAAATGCCCTACTGCTTGCACCACAGTTCTGGCCCCTATTGGGAGAGTTTCTATACAAGAAACCAGTATATGTTTTCTGTTCTTTTTCCTATATTAAAAGCAAGTTCTTTGATACTCTTTATGTTAAAGGTGTAGATGAAATTTTTTGCTAGATCAGTGGCCATATATCAAATGTCAAAGTGTGTTGCTTTGTTCTAGTGAAGATACTGTACATGATACTCTACATGACATTGACACTTGGGTTGCTTTTGAATTTCATGACAGCTTTTATGAAGTGCTTTGTCTTCACTCATCTGACTTTTGCAGAGAATAATCTAGGTAACTTGGTGGGGATTTTAAGTCTTTGAAGACAATTTTAAGTTCTGAATTCCACATGAAATGTGATACTGCTTTTGGCTTATTATCTTATAAAGTTATAAAATGATTTCAGAGTCATCCATATAACTTATTATTCTAGTTCTTATTTTAAAGGACAAGAAATTAATGCGGGGTCCATAGAAGTGGTACATTGGGTTAAATGCTTGCTTTCCATCCATTGACCCAGGTTCTCTTCCCAGCATCCCTTAGTCCCCTGAGTCAGTCAGCCAGAAGTGATTCTTGAGTGTAGAGCTAGGAGTAACCTCCTGACCATTGTCAGGTATGGCCAAAACAGGAATAAATTAAAAAAGAAGTTAATGTGAAGGTTTTATAAATTATTAAGTATACATATCTCAAATTAACATTATATATCCACCCGATTTATAAGAAAGTCAATTCGGGAGCTGGAGTGATAGCACAATGCATAGACTGCTTGCCTTTCATACAGTTGACCCAGGTTCAATCCCCAGCAGCCCATATGGTCCCCAAGTTGCCAAGAGTAATTTCTGAGTGCATAGCCAGGAGTAATCCCTGGAGCATAGCCTCAAAACAAAGAAAAGAAGAATTAAAAAGAAAGTCACTGCATTTCAGTATTATATTGAATTTTATTCCCTTCTATTCTCCTTTTTTGTGGGTTTTGGGTCACACCTGGCAGTGCTCAGGGGTTAACTCCTGGCTCTGTGCTCAGAAATTGCTCCTGGCATGCACGGGGGACCATATGGGACGCCAGGATTCGAACTGACGACCTTCTGCATGAAAGGCAAACACCTTACCTCCATGCTATCTCCCCGGCCCCTATTTTTATCCTCCTTTATCCAGAAAGTTACTCTATTTTTTAGTTATTCTTGCTAAAAGGCACATATATTTGGGGGAGAGTTTCAATAAATTATTGAATTGTGTTTCTAGAAATTTCTGCTACAGTCATACATAGCTTGCGCTTGTCAATAAATTTCAGTTTTCTAACTTGAATTAGATTTAAAAATGAGCTGAGGGACCAAGGTTTTCATTATGAAATCATACAGATTTTTTCTCTATAGGTCTTTCATGTTATTTGTTAAAGAATTTAATTCTCTGGTTTACTCTCCATCTATCATTTTTTTTCTGCTCTTTTCAGATTACTATAGAAACGTGGTGTTCAAGGCATCTACTGATACCCATGTTAATATCATTAGTCTTGCTTTTGATGGTTAACCCTTCTCTTGTCTATTACAGAATCCTCTTTGTTCTACTTCTTTTATGGAACTTAACTCAGTGGCAATTCTTCTATTTTCAATAGTTAACTTTATTTATTTATTTGGTTTTGGGGCCACATCTGGCAGTGCTCAGTAGTTAATTCTGGCTCTGTGCTCAGGAATTACTCCTGGCAGGCTCAAGGGACTATATGGGATGCTGCAGACCCAACCGGGTTGGCCACATTCTAGGCAAATGCCCTACCCACTGAGCTTTCACTGAGGCCTCCAATACTGGTTTTTAGAAGACAAATTTTTCCAAATATTTCTCAATCACACATTCTTTATTTTCTTAAGTTTATTGTCTTTGAGTTTTTCTGATTATATTGTTTGTGGTCTTGTAATTTTTCATAAAACATTTCTATCATTTCCACCTTCCTGAGTTTTATGTTCTTGTCAACACATGATCAGGATAATTGTTTTTTTACATTATTTATTGGAAGTCATTATTCAGTACAGACTTCAAGGAGCCTTCCCAGTAGTGTATTATAACAAGTCCCAGAACTAAGTCCAATGGGTATACTCTGACATAGATGTGTTGAATGATTTTTGCACTTTATTAATTCTTTATACAATGAAAATTGATACCAGGGTACCTGGGAGCTTATGGGGTCCTGACAACTTACTGATATAACCAAGACACTTGCTTCTGCTTAATAAAGAGGAAAAGTCTAACATCAGGCTAGCTCCATCAGCTAGCAGTTGACAACTGGTGAAGGCAAAGACACTTTTTCTTCTATATCAACTTAGAGCAAGTTTCCCCAGAACTCTAAAAACGGTAAGAAAGCACTGCAAGCCATTTGATTAAATACTTGTTTCCATTTCTCATTTTTCTTTCCTTTGGATCCAAGTAGGCAATAGGTATGTGAGTAGCGTGAAAGCTTGCCTAGCAATCTGTCTTAGGGAGGTTAAAGAAGGCCACCAATTAATTTGTGACTGATGGAGTCTATTTCAGCTTCCTTAGGTTTCCTTGGTTTCACTGATTTAAATACACTAACGATAGACTGGTTTTTCTGAGATTTTTGAAGCTTTATCAAAAGAAATCTTGCAGCTGCCTCTTGTATTGAGTGTAAACTTTACCTTGCTTGAGTAAAAACCTTCACGTTTTTTGTTTTTGTTTGGGGCTATGCGGAGAAGTTCTCAGGACGATTTTGAAGAGTATTAATGGTGGTAGGAGAGAACAGTGAAGGGAGAAAGGGTGGTGGGGCATGTAGGGTTTGGGCGAGTATGTATGCATATACATATATATTCATTCTATAATTTTAGGAAGAAAAAAGGCATGTAGATACAGTAGAAGTGTTGATTTGTGTTTGAAATTCATAGTTGCCCTTGGAGACAATGGAACCTAGGGATTACAGACTCCTGGGTTCTTGGACTCTTGAAAGTTATGCTTTTCATATCTTGCAAGGCAGTGTTTCCATAAAGAGTAATTATTCCCAGATAGTCTCCCACAGAAAACTTTATATGGCACTAAGGTAAGAAAGAACATTGCCACTTACAACAGGTGTTGTGAGTCAGCAGAGTAGATATTGTGAAAGCCACAAAAAAGCTTGATCTATGATTGGAGCCACGGTACAGTGTGGTGTGTAGGGAGGGTGTTTTGCATATGACTTGCGTATAACTTGCATATGACTCACCTGCGCTTGATCTCCCATACCACATATGGTCCCCTGAGTCCGGCCAGAATTGATGTATGAGTGCAGAAATAGGAATGAGCTCTGAGGACTGTTGGGTGTGACCCCAAAACTAAAACAACAACTACAACAAACCTTGTTTGGCTTCCACCCCAGAGCCAAGTGGGGAATCAGGCACTCCGAGGTACAATTTAAAGTTTACATGAGACTTAGGGCAAAGCTCATTTAACTACTTCATATCTCATTTTTCTGATCTAGATAATAATTTTAATAGCTTCATGAAGTGAATTTAAAAAAGCTAATGAAAAGCATTAAGAACCGGGCGGTGGCGCTGGAGGAAAGGTGCCTGCTGCCTTGTCTGCGCTAGCCTACGACGGACCACGGTTCGATCCCCCGGTTCCCATATGGTCCCCCGTGCCTGCCAGGAGCGACTTCTGAGCGCATAGCCAGGAGTAACCCCTGAGCGTCACTGGGTGTGGCCCCCCCCCAAAAAAAAACAAACAAAAAGAAAAGCATTAAGATCAGTTTATCCTACCTAAGAAGGAAAGCTTGTGATTATTCTCACCATTGCATTCTGTGTCTATCTCAAGACAGAGTGATATGATGTGGTCTGCAATCATGGGTAAGGAAGAGTTCATCTACATACACAAATCATGCTAAAACAAATACTGTGAACATGGCCTTCTGCAAGGGCCCTGTTCTGATGTCCCCCGATTAGATCATGAAAGTAGTTTGGTTGTTCTGGGAAATGAAACCATTAGGTTGAGGTCATGATTCTACTACAAAGCAGTCACACATCTTGGCAGCTATCACTCTACTCTTTTGGCAGAGTTTAGAGAGCATGCCAGAGCTGGGCTTAAAGTTCCTGCACCACATGATCCCAAGCACTAGGGTGGCCAACATACACTGGCACTGCAGAGTGGGAGGAGTCTGGCACATTCAGGTCCTCGTGACTATGGTTCTGTTGGCTGGGATTTGCTGGTGGGCAAAACCAAAGCCATCAGGAGGCTGGAACGATAGATAGCACAGCAGGTAGGAAGCTTGCTTTCCAGGTTCCATCCCCAGCACCCCTCGCGGTCCCCTGAAGATCGCCAGGAGTGATTTCTGAGCTCAAAGCTAGGAGCAATGACTGAGCGCTGCTGGATTACTCCTGGCTCTGCACTCAGGAATCACTTCTGGCAGTGCACCCTGGTTTGCTGCCTGTATTGGACTCATGCTGGTTTGCATGTGAGGCAAGTTCCCTATAGGCTGTACCATTGCTCTGCCCCTCACCTCTACGTTTTGATTTGAATCGAATCATCAATGACTTAGTTACTATACAAAACACTGCCAACCATACAAAACCTTGCTATCTGGAGAAAAGATGGTGTTGCTTTCTTATTATCTGCCTAGTGTCCAGGCAGTGGATTGCTGCCACTGACTAAACCTTCATCAGAGAGGAAAATGAGAAAGGTTTCAATCTCCTACTAAGAATGGGATTTCTATTAATCAATACTTAAGCAAAGCCAATATTATGTAAACATAGTAAACAAATTTCTTTTCTTTAAGTTTCTAGTAACTTTTGTACCTACATAATGAACAATGCCTTCATGCAATAGTTAGAAACCCCAAATTGTTATTAATTATTTATTCATTATTGTGTTTTGGGGAAACATCCAGAGATGACAGGGGACTGTTTCTGACTCTGCTCAGGAGTGAACTGTGCAGTGCTTTGGCCTATGCTGTGCTGGGGATTAAACTTGGTCAGTTTGATGCAATGAGAACATCTTACTTAACCTTTGGACTATCTGTCAAACCCACTGAATTAATTTTTAATTGATACATAATTCACACATCATAAGAGTCACTCTTTAAAATTGATTTTAACCACAATCACTATTCTTTAGCATATATTCATAGGCTTGTACAGCATCATGATAATGTTCTAATTCAAGAATATTTCCACCATCTCTTAAAAACCACATATTCATTTCTCCTTTTCCAGACCCTGTTAATCACTAATGTACTTTGTCTTCATAAAACCTAGATGAAATTTTTATCCATAATTTTGAAAGAAAAAAACTAAGAGTAGTTGAAATTAGCTTTTAGTTCAGTTACTTTCTTGTGAAAGGCAAGAGTTTTGATGTTAAAAATAAGATTTCTGCCTAAGGTGAAAGTGAAAATGAAAGTGGTAATATTTCAAATATTTCATATTGGGGCTATAATAGGGTGGCATATTTAAAGCAGAGATTTATATAAAAGATTATCTTTTATATACTTTTTCCTCTTTGGATGACACCCGCAATGCTCAGGGGTTATTCCTGGTTTTACTCTGAGGAATTACTCCTGGCTGCGCTTGGGGACCATATGTAGTGCTGGGAATTGAATCTGGTTGCCAGGAACAAGCTATTTCACTTTGGCCCCAAAAGATTATCCTTTAAATTTGTTTTGGCTTGTTTTAAGCTTGTATAATAACCATACCAAAATTTATCAATTTGGATTCACTTAATTTAGGATCTTTCATCATTTGAATTGTGTCGAATTAAAAATAACAAGAGATGTGGCTCTTGTAGGTAGATAGGTAGGTAGGTAGAGTGCTGGCTTTGCATGTGGCCTACCCTGATTATATCTCTGGCATCCCATATGATCTTTGAGCCCACTGGGAGTGATTCCTGTGTGCAGAGCCAGGAGTAACATGACGAGGGCCTGATTTAACAACACACAGAGTTGCTACTTTTTGTATTGTTGTGGGTATAGAATAGAATTAAATATTGGGTGATCCATTATTTTGGCAATCCATTAACCTGAGTGTGAACCATCAGTCAATAGAGATGAGGTTAGAGGTGGGCATAGTTGTCCCAAATGGCAAGGAATTCTTCCTAGGTACATAACCACTGACAGGAGCTTGATTTAAGCTATTATCTTCTGTGAAGGGAAATGTCTTTCAGAAGCAGGGATTGTTGGCCAGGAGAGCTACAGACAGGGAAGTTCTCAGAGTTCAGCGTTGACATTGTCATACTGTCCTGAGGTTACCCAGACCCCAAGACACAGCTCAATCTGACTCGATGGAGAAGGAGAGAGCAGAGCAGAAGCTGCTATCCAACAGTTGAGTCATAAAAGCAATTAACCAAGCAGCCTTCTTGCTAGTTATAATTGTGGTTTCTCGGCAGAGTTTACCTAGAGAAGGATAAACTGCTGGTTGCATCATTCCAGTATTTCTTGTAACAGATGATTGGTTTATGAATTGTTTGATATGGTAAGTACATTTTTTTCATTTCCAACTCTCTCCTGGGGTTACGTCTCCTCCTAACACCCCTAGTTTAAGAAATCATGATGACTGGATTTTTTCCCTGCTGGCAGGGCTGAAGGAGTAGATGCTGGATCCTGACCACCATCTTGTTTCATGACTTCTTAATAGAGGTGGATAGTTCTTAAAACTTATAGTGTTTTTATTAAAAAGTATTCATTAATATAATCTCATCTTCATTTCTTTTTTCTCTCTAGGATGTACAAGAAAATATTTTTACTCTTATTTTGAAGGTAGAAATATTGAGAAATGAGTTATTTTTTAAGGCAATTAACTAAATTCCATAGAGTTGCATGCTACTGACCCTGTTCCTTGTGTGACCTTGGATGCCCCAGACAACTTGTAGAATGTGGTGCTGGAGGCCCCCAACACTGTCCCTGTGACTTGGATAATTCCCAGCACTACAGGACCTGAGCATCACTTTATCCTCTGCCTTCTCACTTAACCTCATTGTTCCCAGTTGGCCAAAAATTGTGGGGATCAGCTTCTGATCAACATTTAGGAGGCCACCCTTCAAAATCCAAATAATTAACCAACCAAATGAATTGAGATATAGGATACAAGATAGTGATACGGGTCTAGTTTAAGTATTATAGAATATTATTAGTGTTTTATTTATTTGAAATCTGGTTTCTTTTAATCTAATTTGATTTGTCTTTC
This sequence comes from Crocidura indochinensis, assembly GCA_004027635.1. Classification (NCBI taxonomy): domain Eukaryota; kingdom Metazoa; phylum Chordata; class Mammalia; order Eulipotyphla; family Soricidae; genus Crocidura; species Crocidura indochinensis. The sequence goes on along the minus strand of PVKC010051631.1, from coordinate 2,758 downwards.
CTTTCCTGCTACACTCCAAGAATGAGACACTTGGCCTCCCAGATAAAATTTTTCTGGGCTACTGAGAGTGAGTTTGGTATTTCAAATTTAGAACCAGGAGGGAGAGGAGAGATAGCACAGTACATAATGTCTTGCCTTGCATGAAGTTGTCCTGGGTTCAATCCCTAGAACCACATATGGTCCTCTGAGTATCACCAGAAGTAATTCCTGAGCAAAGAACCATACATAAGGGGTTCCCCCCCACCCAGTGATAGACTGCCTGGTGTGAAGTCTTGAGTTGGCTTCCTAATACCATTCACATGCTTAGTAGGATTCCCATGGCAGTGAACTCAAACACAAATGATCCATCTGTCAATGCACTGCAACCAAGATCTGTACTATTTCTCTGTACTATTTATGTGTGACACTGATCATTACGTCAACAACAAAGAGACAGGGAAATAATAAAAGGACCACAATTATATTCATATTCATGCTCAATGACTTCATAGTCTGCTTTTTTGGCATTTATCCCAGTGAAGTAATTTAGAAAAGAAAGAAAAATGTATAAAAAGGTCACAGTAGAATTATGATATAAAAATTGGTCTGGGGGGGGTGGAGAGATAGCATGGAGTTAGGGCATTTGCCTTACATGCAGAAGGATGGTGCTTCGAATTCGGGCATCCCATATGGTTCCCTGAGCCTGCCAGGGGAGATTTCTAAGTGTAGAGCCAGGAGTAACTCCTGAGTGCTGCCGGTTGTGACTCCCCCCAAAACAACCCACTAAACCTTGGTCTGAGGGCCAGAATGATAGTACAGTTACCACTGTACAGCGTTTGCCTTGCACAGTTGGGTTCAATCCCCGGCATCCCATATGGTGCTCGAGCCCGCCAGTAGAGATTTCTGTGTAGAGCCAGGAGTAACCCCCCACCTCCTGAGTGCTACTGGGTATGGCCCCCAAACCCCCCAAAAGGCCTGTTGGATTATTGGTCCTCTCCTAATCAATACTCATAATCCACCCTAAGGTATTATCTGATTATGGCATTATTGGGTTATTCCCTACTTAGGATTCCACTCCCATCCTAGGGTGTGCCTGTTTCTTGACAATAAAAACAGGGGTCGAATGAAGGCAGTCTTCCTCTGCTACATTCCCTGTGTTAACAAATCCTGAGATCTAGGAAGGCACCAAGTTTATAAAGGTTCTAATTGCCAAAGGGACTTTTTTTTTTAAAGTTGTCTGCTATTACAGAAACTTTTTCAAAGCAGTCTGTACTCTCAGAGAGGACGTTTGAAAAAAATAGCACCGTAAGAAAAGGTGCTTGAAAAAATAATTTGTACTCACAGGCATTAGGGCCCTTTAAATACCTTGGTTGCCTACCCATGAGACATTCAGGAAATAAAGGTATGTAGCATAAATATTAGTTGAGACATAACTTCAGCTGACCTTCTAAGACTACTCAGATCTAATATTTACATGGATTCATATGTTCTTCATCTAGTAATTATTACTTACTTTTCCTAGAACCTCTGTTAAAAATTACTCAGATATATAAGTACACCTAATGAGGAACATTTGTGTAGATTCTAGTATTTTTATTTAGTCTTACAGAATAATTAGTCACTCTGAATTCTAACTTTGCTCTTTGCCTACGTGCAGCCATAGTAAGAGTTAAGTGTGCATAAAACCAAAAACAATTCTCAACTGACCTTGCTACTGAGAAACTCTTGACTGCAAGAAGCAGCCTCAAAAGGGAAACTATCCTGCATCAGAAATATACCTTGAACAATTTGGCCCTATGCCTTTTTTTTTTTTTAAATTAGCCTTATGATCTGTCAAGAAATTGAGTATCAGTAATTCACCTTGTGCCTTAAATAAATGGAACAGAGCCTGAACCCAACTTGACTCCTTGACCTCTGTTACCCATGTGCCAACCTGGGTACACACCTTTTGAGGGACCCCAGAAAATTTCTTTGTGTCAAGACCAACAGTGACACTTCTCTGCTAAAGTGCTTTCCTTCTTAGGAGCAGAAGGCTTGTGTGGTGGGATTCCTTGCTTGAGTGCTGAATTTCCTGAACCCATTCTTGTACCTTTTCACTGTGTGGATTGTATCTTGCATCAATGGTTGCTTCCATTGGTTCTCATCTCACCAGAACCTCCTTTTGGAGCCCTGGGTTTCAAAAGTTTCACTAAACTGTCATAAATAATGACTATTACATAGCGACAAGAAATAGTGAAGAATAATCACCAAATATTTTAAGATAAAAAATGTGGAACGTGTATGTTTCCTAGGTCACAGCTGGTAAATATCCATAGTTAGGAAATGAAAAGATTTCAGAAATAGGTAGAAAAAAGTATTAGAGATATTTAGAGTTTTCCTATTATGCTATAATATAAATAAGTATATTTTACAATATAAATTGTCAAATAGAATGATAAAAACAATGGGAGTGTCATTGAGGAAGTTGATGAAGAGCTTTATTTGGAAACTTATGAATGACATTTTCTTTGCAGTGAAATCATTTGGTTTTAACAACATTCTTCTAGATTAGACATACACAGTTCTTATTCCTTTCAAAATTATTTCAAAGATATTTTCTATTAATATGTTTCAAGGTGGTGGTAAAACCTTAAGTGATATTTTTGATTAAAACTGAGTGATGAAATTCTGATGAATTTAAGAGTCAAGGTCTAATTAGGGTTCTTATCTCAATCCTCTGTTACTAACCAGCTTAAAACCTCAGAAAGATGTTAAGACTTCTGTGGGCTAGTCCCTCTAT
>PVKC010051630.1:0-10390 GCA_004027635.1 Crocidura indochinensis | reverse complement strand
TAAATTTATGCACCCTTGACACTAATATGAGTTAGTCAACACTATGGTGATGAGGTATTTAACTTCTTAGTGGAATCTTGCCCTGGGAATTATCAACTCAAGAGTAAAGATATAAACACTAGGAATCTCCAATGAAAGAACAGATTCAGACCATTCAACAGTAAAACTCATAGCTGGCAAATTCTGTCCACTCACTTAGGTATAATCAGTTTCTTAGTTTCTCACTCTTACATAAGGATTGACAACCAATATGTCTAATAATCACAAAAAATAACCTAGCATAAGATATATAGACCAGACCAAAACATAGACTACAACATAAAAAACAAACCAAAAATCAGAGGCATAAAGGATTATATATATATATATATATAAAGAAAAGAAAATATTGTAATTTGTTTGTTTGTTTCTCTGGGCACATATAGTGGTGTTCAGGGGTTAGCTACTGGCTCTGCACTCTTGGATCACTCCTGGTGGCCTGGGGACCATATGGTGATGGGGACTGAACCCAGAATGGCAGTGTGCAAGGCAAGTGCCCTACCTTCTATATTATCACTCCAGCCCCTAACTACTGTAAAATTATGCTTAGAAATCAATTATAAAATGACCAAATATGATTGCGACAACTGTGATTGTGAAGACCTTTTTCTGGGACCACAGAGAAAGAGCTTAGGGTTAGACAACTTGATATGCTCTGCGTCTCATGGGTAAGGTTTCCCTGTTTTTAGACCAAAGATTTTTCCATTCTATTTCCCCCATATTTTGCTGTGCCTATGAAAAAAAGAAAAAACAAACACACATACACAAACCAAAAACAACAACAGCAACAACAACAACCAAAAAAAAAAACCTGCCCCCCACACACACCCTTTTTTTATTATATATTTTATCTCATATCTTTAAATTAGGGCTCCTGCCTTTTTCACAGAACCTTGGGACATGGATTACTTTATTTTACCACATATTCTCACATTTTTCTATAAAACTAAGAGGAAATAAAGAAAGGCTGGGGCCAGGGACCAAGTGGTCTCAGATGCATTGGTGGGGAAATAAATAAGGACAGAACTAAATATCCAAGTCAAAGTCAACAATAATAGAACCAAGGGACTTAAACTTTAAAAATCTAAATTCAAGGGGGCCTGTTAAACTGGCAGGCCAGGGTCCAAAGGGTGGTAGTATAGGATGCACTCTAGGGTCCATTGGTGGAGAGAGGTTGACATTGGAGGTAGGAAGAGCCCTGACTCATTGTATATCTGAAATTTATCTATGAAGGACTGTAGATCACAATTGTTTCAATAAATTAAAAAAAATAAAAATAAAAAGACCGAATGAAAAAGGGGACACTCTAACTTATTTAAAGAATTTTTTCTTCCCTTTTGTTACTGTTTTTGGTAGTATTGCAATGACCAGGATCCTTGGTTATGGTTCCAGCACTCACACACTTGGTTGTGGGTGCTGAAATTACATATGAGTGTATAGGGATAGTACTGGGTATTTAATTCAGAATATAAGGCTTACAAGGAAGGTAGCGTGAAACCAAGATATTCTCACCAAAGGGTATTATACTAAGAGGAAAAACCAACAAATAAAATAATCTTATAGATATTAAATATATAATAACAAAAGAAAGGTTAAAAGATAGGGCTTGTAAATTCCCCAGCCAGAAAGCTGAGCAAAAGGAACAAGATAAGGACCAGGATAATAGAAAAGAAAACCAGAGGCTCAGTTCAGGAAGATTAGCATCTATAAAAGACACTTAGGAAAGAGGACACAGATTAAGGAGGGAAACCATTAACTAAGTACTTCAAGGGATTTCCTTGGATTCAAGGATGAGTTTTCAGAGTAATTGGGCCCAGCAACAGCCTAGTAGGTGGGGGAAAGGGGGGAGTTTTAAACACCTGCACTAAGGCACATCACTGAAATTTCAGACCACTTGGGACAAGATCTTATAAATTTATAGATAAAAAATAGTAATTCACATCTCAAGATCAGAAACTATATCATTCTAGGCTTTTTAACAGCAATCCTAGAAATGACATAAAAATGAACAGCATCCTTCCTCTTTATTGGAAGAGAAATTATGTCCAAGCTCAATTCTATTCCCAGATAAGTTAGGAAGTGCAAGGTAGACAAACAAGATCTTAGGTCATTTAGGGTCTCAAGAAACATTATTTCTACTAACCATTTCTTTAAATTTCTGTCTACATATGTTAACAGAGACATCTCTGACCACTTTTACAGAGGAATCTGTATTGGTTCTAATCCTGACTTCTCTATTTCCCTTACCTTTCTTATTTGAATCTGAAAACTTACAGTTCAGTTCTATTACTCCCCACAAACTTAAAATCTGCTCACTTTTAAGTCTCAAGGCAAGAAATATATTCAACCTAGAACCATACCTAATACAAATAGGCCTCGATAACCAATGCATTGCTTTGATAGAAATAAAAATATTCTGACAAATATAAAAAATGCTGCAAGTGAACAAATTAGTGATCAGATAACATTACATTTTGAAAATACAAAGTCTCGAAGACTTTTTCAAAAAGCAAGAAAAAAATTTCTATAAGAGGGGAAGAAAGATCATCCTTTATGTGGCTTTCTCATTTTATTATAAAATAGAAAACTTATCTATCCTGCTTACTACCATAATTGCAGTTAAATCTGCCTCTCGTTCTCACCTTTCACAAAGAAGCGTTTTTTTTTTCTGAATTAATTCAATCTTATTGAAATGCCTTAATACAATGACTCACTTAATAAAAATTCATTCTAAAAGACAGAGAACACAGACTGCCAAAAACCTCACATTAATAGAATTTGGCTGGGTATGATTTCTCTCTCTCTTTTCTTTCCTCTCTCTTTCCCTCCCCCTCTCTTTTTCTCTCTCTTCCAGTTCCCCACCCCGCCTCTCATAGCTTTTCACTGCAGCTGCAGCTGCCAGACATGGGATAAGCTGACTGCTCCTAGCACAGAATGTCTGCTTTGACCCAGAGCTGAAGGCAGGCTGCCAATAATCTCCAGGAGATAGTTGAAATGAAAATAGAAGTTAACAGGAAAACTGGACTGCTTTTCAGAAACTTGTCTATTCAATTAAGGCCTGTTATCCTTATATTTCCAAACATATGCCGCTTAAAAACAATTTGTCTAATCAGCTCTGACAAATCCATTTCATTCATCAACTGTTCAGAAACTAAACTTTGTTTCCTGAGATTTACAGGCATCAACATTTTAGACCTAGAAAATTGACTGTCAACCCCTTTATGTAATAATCAAAGTGTTCATTTATCTTTTTATCTTTGAAGTCGCTAACAACAGTCACAGTATCCAGTACCTATAACTTATGAGCACATACACAGAAGTGTTCTGTGACTTGCTTTAGGAATAGCAGACAGATTTTACTCTGGCCTTTACTTTCAATGTCTGATTGAACTGAAACAGCGAAGGGGAACAACTTTTTGAATCACGAATCAACATGAATCAACACGAACTGACATGACTCATGCTGGCTCTTTTATGTAGCTGTTAGGTATTAGTCTTCCTTAGAAGATTTAAAAATAATTTAATTCGACTTGGTTGCTTCAAAGATCACTGCTGTGTGCATCTAATGGAAATTTTAAAGGGAAGATCCTAAGTTTTACATTGAGGGATGGCTAAATTCTTATAAAATATTTATTAAAATTTAAATATTTATTGAGGTATAGAGACTGTAACACTGCCAATGATTATTTCATGCTTACATCACTCCAACATCACACCCATCATCAGGGTACCTGTTTCCCCCCCACCCCCCCATCCCAAAGGCCCCACCCCACAAACTCAGTTCTGTGGCCCAAATCTCCAGCTCTTGGCTTTTGGCTCTTCATTGCTACTTTATGGTTCCATGTATGAGAATGAAGATTTTGATTCTATCCCTTTTATTATGACTGACTTCACCCAATTTTAACTGCATAAATCTAACGTTTCCAATCCATTTCTATATATCAATTTAATATATTCACTAGATTTTACCATGTTTAATACCTTTACTGTGGCTTTACACCCATTTAGTACCTTTCTTCACAGACATAGACCATCCTCAGGTGTGTGGAAGTCATATTGGTCTGTATATCTGTTCAATAGATTATTTCAGTTAATAAAACTCATATGACATATGACAGGAGTGTGACAGAAAAGGTAGACAGGGGCTACATCATTATATCAATTCTTTATTCACTTATGATTTTATAATGAAGACAAGGGGGAAACTACAGAACTATTTTAAGGAAAAAACTGACAAGATCAGAATTGCACTTTAGAAAGATCATTTTGACAGCAACATGAAGATGGTTTTGAGGAGGGACAAAGCTGGAGTCAAAGAAGCCTTGGGCTCCAGAAGTAAATCCAGTGAGAAATGATAATGGTCCAGGACAAAAGCCAGAGTGAAAGCATAGTGGCTAAGGTCTTTGCTTTGCATGTAGCCTACCTGTGTTTGATTCCCAGCATCTCATAAGATCCCCTGAGCCTGTCAGGAGTAATTTCTAAGCGCAGAGCCAGGAGTAAGCCCTAAGTGCTAAAGGGTGTGGCCCAAAACAACAATAAAAGAAATAAGGAAGGTTTAAACTAAAGCAATAGCAGAAAGAGAGGGGCCGAAAAGATAGCCTGGAGGTAGGCGTTTGCCTTGCATGCAGAAGGACAGTGGTTCGAATCCCAGCATCCCATATAGTTCCCCCCTCCATGCCTGCCAGGGGTGATTTCTGGCGTAGAGCCATGAGTAACCCCTGAGCGCTGCTGCCAGGTGTGACCCCAAAACCAAAATAATTGAATAAATAAAAATAACAGAAGTAGAGGAGTGAAGACAGATTTGAATAGTACTCCCAGTGCTAATTTTTAAAAGAAACAAAACAAACAAAAACCCAAATTAAAACTTATGTGTCACATTGGTATTAAAAATGTTTACTTAAACATAACAAAAGGGCAAGTGAATTGTTTTTCTAACATCACCTTCATGCTGTTAAGAAAGCAACCAAAGGCCACCAAAATCGGCCCTCAGATTCTCTGAGTGTCTGAGGGTATTTTGGCTAAAACAAAGCTCTTTTTCAATTTCTGTAGTCTGCATCCTAATATGTTCCCACTGAAAGGGAAAGACAGGAAATGAATCAATAAAACTCAGGCACATGCTTGGCCTGGAAAGACACAGTATATCAAGGAACAGAAATCTGAAAACAAAGGCCCAGGGTAATTTAATTACCAGGCAGGAATCTGCTGACTACCGGTTTAATTGTTTGAACAGTGCCCAAATTGTCCTGACAAGGTGCCACCCTAGGTTTTTTGCACCATTTACTGCATATGACCACATGACCAAGCATAAGGGACAGTTCTAAAGAACACAGGAATCTTGAATAACTTTCATTAATCACACCTATATAATTCCAAAGAAAAATTTTAGAGTCAAAACCTATTTACGGAGCGGTGGCACAAATGGTAGAGCGTCTGCCTTACACATGCAATCCTAGGATGAACCGTGGTTCGATCCTCCAGCGTCTCATATGGTCCCCCAAGCCAGGAGCAATTTCTGAGCTCATAGCCAGGAGTAACCCTTGAGCAGTGTGGCCCAAAATCCAAAAATAACAATAACAACAGGGAAAAAAATGCTATTTTCAAATAACCCGAAGCTCTTTTTTAAGCGACTTCATTTGCTTGTTCATTATATACTCCTTACCTTCAGATCAAGAAAAGAGATGAGCACTACTCCTATATAAGAAATGGAAAACAAAAATTACTCAGATTAAGTTCCTATGCTCTTATTTACCATTGTACTCTGGAAAAAATTATTTTAGGGCTGTGTGGGAGTTAAGAAAGAATGTAACTGGAGGGTAATTGCCAGTAAGTACTCAAAACTTGTTCAGTACACTAGAGGAAGCCAACTCTCTCCCTTGATTCAATTAGTATTTCCTCATTCACTTTTATCTCCTGAAGAGCAAACCAACAGAAAACTCCTTTCAAAAACTGAACAAAGAAGTATCTCAGGCTGCTTAACCTGGCTGTGTTCTCCTGTTGGCTTCACTAAGTAAATATGGTGTAAAAGGCCAAAGAGAACCATTATACCATTCATTGAACAGGTGTTTATAAAATGCTGTGCATTGTGCCAAATTCTTAGCAGAAGCTTACAATCAAATAGAGATAAAAAGAAACACATCAAGGGACTGGGGATGTGGCTCAAGTTGCAGAATACATACTAGCATGTGAAAAGTCCCGAGTTGTACATTCCCATATCACCTCATAGACATCACCCAACTTCCCTCTGTGTGATCCCCATAACAATAGAGATGCACACACAAAAGATACACAAATGTGCAACTAGCTTTTTTTTTTTTTACACTAGAGCAATACAAGCACAGATCTAGAATCAGAAGTGCATGTGTTCTACTTTGAGAAGCAATATGTAGATCAGTCTTGTTATGGGTTTTGTGGTCATTAGATTTGATATGGCCATTAGATTTGGTAAGATGTCCACTGGGCAGTTTCCAAAGCACTGAAGACTCTAAGCTTTTCTTACTTCCATTAAATATAAGGAGGGAATATAGCCAAAGTTAAATGAAAAGTTATGTCAAAAACAGTTACACCCACTAAAACAGGTAAAAATCTTTCAAGAGTTTTGTTTTGCCTGTTTTTAGCTTTAATAATAACTTCAAATTAACAACATCTATCCAGATTTAATTCAATTAACTGACATTCCTCAGAGCAGAGGAAGGCAGAAAATAGTTCAGGCAGAAGAAAGCAATGTACAAAGTCTGGAGACAGAAGAAGCTTGCTTGCTAAATTCAAAGAGCCTTAGGAGAGTTGTTAGAAGCTCAGGCTCTGAAGTCTTCAAGCTTTGGTTATGGTGCTGAACTGTTCTAACTTGGGCAAGTTGCTTGCCCTCTCTCCATTCCTCAGTTTCATCTGTAAAATGAAGATATTAATTTCTCCATCACCTAAGGTTTTTTGAAAAAGCAAAGTGATATGGTATAAAGACATAAGACTTTAGCACAGTAACTAAGCACTTTGTAAGTGGTTAAGAAGTGATCTTGAAGTGTACTACTCTGAATAGATGGCTTTTTCTCTTACTCAGATTCTGTAACTACAGTATTTTCACTTTGACAACCAGAAAATTTAGAGTCAATAAATACATAGCTCTAAGCCCCTTACTGCCTGAAATTAGCATCTGCTTCTTAAGCCTAAGTGTTATCTTCTGATTCAATTATTATTTTTTGGCTTTGGGGCCACACCCTGTTGCACTCAGGGTTTATTCTTGGCTACGTACTCAGAAATTACTCCTGGCAGGCTTGGGGATGATATAGGATGCCAGGGATGGAATCTGGATCAGCCATGTGCAAGACAAATGCCCTACTCACTGTGTTATCACTCCAACACTGGTTAAATTCTTTATCCTTTCGTATTTTAGGATTGCTGTTTTTGTGTAGTCTCCTGTAACACTATGTAAAGCCTTTCTGGAAAGGTTTGCTGTAAATTAACCAAATAAGAATCATGGGCACAGGCACCCAAAGCCCCATCATGCAGGGGTCATCCCCTATAGACTCATTCCTCTGCATGCCACCAAAATCACTTCACTGGCGGAAGTTTAGTCAGATGGAGCAAGGAAAACAGATGGCATAGGAAACCTCTCTCTGTGCAAATGAGCAGCAGCTGAGGACAGTGCAAAGCCCTCAGGCCATTTCTGAATTAGCAGGGCACAGTCAGGGTAATCAGTGCCAGGAGCAGACGTGAACTTGGAAGCAGCAAGCTGCTCAGAAGTTATGTTGGACTCAAGGTGAGAGATTTTGGGTTTTATAGGAAAACATTTTTCCTGAAAGTAGTCAGTGTCTTTACAAGCTGCAATTGCTCCATTATTTCTCAGGGTATATAAGACTATGTTGTTGCTTCACTTTTGTCCTTTCAGAACTTGTATCTCACAATCAGCCATTTCACCTTTGCCCTCTATTACCACACCAACTCCTCCAGGCATTTGACCTCCTACCAGTCAAATCCCCGACCTGAATCATTCATACTGAATTTTTTTCTCCTGGGTTGGAAAAAGGACTGAGTCTACCACAAGTTCCCACATTACTAATTACTGTTCTTTGATTCATCCCTTGATTATCATGAGTGCCTCCATCTGTTCTAACCCCTTTCCCACACCACAATGTCTAAGAACCACATTTCCCCAATGTCTCATATGCTATATTACAGAATGAATTAAATGTATTCCATAACAATATACTCATTTTCCATTTTACCCCCAAAGCACCTCTGTAGCCGTATCTTCAGCACCTATACCTCAAAGAAGATAAAACTCCATTCTAAGCTAACAATTCCTTGTTGTTTTTGATCACATTATCTCTTATGTGTCCTGAGATCTTGGACTACCAACTGGCCCTTCTTTCCTACCTACATTTTCTTTTCTTGATTCTTTAAAACACCAAGACCACCACCAGAAACGAAATGATGATTCAATATTGAATCCTGAGAACACTAATTATTTCTCAATTCTCTCCTCTACCTTGAGTACCCCCAAATAGCACTGTATATTTCTTTCCCTTTGCTCACAACCTATTACGGTTGAAATCTTAAGTAATTAAGAATCTCCTCTTGGGGCCAGAGAGATGGCATATGGGTAAGGCATTTGCCTTGCACGTGGCTGACCCAGGACAGACCATGGTTTGATCCCTGGTTTGATCTCCCAGGCTTCCCATATGGTCCTCCAAGCCAGGAGCGATTTCTGAGTGCATCGCCAGAAGTAACCCCTGAGCATCACCGGGTGTGCCCCCCACAAAAAAAAAAATCCCTCACTCACTCACTCACTCACTCACTCACTCACTCACTTCAAGCTCTTTCCTTGTTTGGCTAATCAGAACAGAAACTGTCCTTATTTCCTAAAATATTCTTCTAGTTCACCAATTCCTTTTCTCCCATCTGCTTTACAAATAAAGTCATAAGCAAAACTCTCTTCTCTGTCCCGTCTCTTGGCCATTATAAACTATAAGTTCACTTATCACTTCTGCGCATGTAATTCTCACAAACAATTTGACGTCTGTACTAAAATAAATCTCCTTTTATGATAAAAAAATGATTTACTGAGGTATAGTTTTATAGATAATAAAAAGCAAATTCTTTTTTGGGGGGAGGAGGAAGAAGAGGTGGGAAGAGGAGAAAAGGAGGAAGAGGAAGAAGAAAAAAGGAGGAAGAAGAGGAAGAGGGAGGAGGAGGGAAGGAAGCAAGAAGCAAATTCTTACATTACTATTTAATGAGATCTGATATTGCTCTGCCTAGTATACAATTTGTTCAATTCAACATACAACTAAAATCCACTCAAAACAAAAAAAAAACATTTCACCACTCAAGATAGCTCCTTCTTGGTCCTTTTCAGTAAACTATTACCTCTAATGGACTGGAGATATAGCACAATGAGTAAGGTACTTGCCTCACATGCAGTCAACTTACCATAGCACAGCATAAGGTCCTCAGAGCCTACCAGGAGGTGAGTCCTGAATGCAGAGCAAGGAGTGTGCCCTGAACACAGATGGTGAGGGCCCTAAAACAAAACCAAAACAAGAAAAGAAAAAAAAAACCTCTCCTCTTCCTAGAAAGAGTGAAAAAGGCAAACACTTTTTAACTATCATTTATTTATTCATCATTTTATTTATCTTTTGGTTTTTGGCCGACACCCAGTAACACTCAGGGCTTACTTCTGGCTCTGCACTCAGGAATCACTCTGGGCAGGCTTGGGAAGCATATGAGGTGCCGTGATCAAACCCAAGTCAATTGTGTGCAAGGCATAAATGTCCTACACGCTGTAATATTGCTATTTCTCTACCTCCACCAATTATTTAGTCTGTTGTAGAACTTCATATAAACAGAACCATAAGGTACATAATTTTGTGTCTAACTTTTTTTTGCTCAGCATACCTATTATATTCATTCATGTTGCTGCATGCATAAGTAGTTAATTCCTTTTTAGTGCTATGTCATCTTCTATTGTATACCACAATTTGTTTTGGATACATTATTCTGTTTATGGAGACTTGAGTCGTTACTACTTATGAAAAAAGTTGCTCTGAAAAACCATGTACAGACCCTTTTATGGGCATTTAAATTTTCCTTGGGTGAATACTTAAACTATTGGGTAAATACCTAAAGTATTACCTATTGCTGGGCAATAGGATAGTTTTATTTTTAACCTGATAAGAAACTGTTCTCCCAAATTGTTGTTCCATATTTACACTCCTACTAGCAGAGTCTGAGAACACTAATTGCTTCATAGTCTCACTAACATTTAGGATTATTAATCTTTTTTAGCATACTAGTTGGTTTGTGGTATTACCTCAATATGGTTTTTAATTTGCATTTCTTTTTTTTTTTTTTTTTTTTTTTT
>PVKC010051629.1:0-10382 GCA_004027635.1 Crocidura indochinensis | reverse complement strand
TGGAGGTCAGAGGAAAGATGGCTGAAAGAAGTTAAGATGCAGGGCTAGCTAAGAATAGCTGAATGCTTAATTGGTTATGATATGGGCCACACACATGTGGTGGTTAGGGTATGAATAAAGCTGTTACTTCCTGAAGCCTGCCTGTGAGTGAGATTTCTACCCGTCGCTTTCCTGGACCCCAGACCCATCGATTAATGGAAGATGGAGCCACGTGGCCTGGGAAAGCAGGCAGAGGCCTCCATCTCCATCCAGCATCATCTTTATTTATTTAAGACAACAACATGCAAGGCAAACATCCTATCTGTTGTACTATTGCTCTTGTCCCATGGTCTGTTTTCTTTCAAATTCTTTATGAGAATCCTTTGTAGGATCATTACTATTTTTATTAGGGAATCATAGCCACGAGGTTCAGGGTTATTCCCAAAGTGGTACTCAGGAGATCATGTAGTGGCAGGGACTGAACACTGAACTCCACATGTGAAGCCTCACTACAGCCCTTTGTGCAATCTCCCCAGTTTTCCTCTTAAATCTTTAACAAATAACAAATCCCACATCCTGAACTGATAGGTGGAAATACGTCAAAAGTCTAGAGGTCATGTAAGCAGGAGATTCAAAAACTTTACCTTAGGGTTGGAAAATGAAGTAAGATACTTAGTTCCTGAAAGAATTTAGTTTTGTCTTAGTAAACATGTTTGCAACAATAATTGCTGCCATTTATTAATTTGCCCACCTAGTACTGATTGAATCCTTACTATATGCCAGGAACTATAACAAATATGACTAATCTCTGACTCTAAACAACCTGCTAGGGAAGCCACAGTGACAAGTGTACAGGGCTCAGGAAAAATGGAGCAATGTCCCCAGTAGCCCTAAGCAAGAACATAGTAGAAAAACCCTGTACCCAATCCTGTTCTCCCACAGCCTGTGATGTTGCTGCCAACACAGGGTCTCCTGGTATTGGGCTGCTCTTTATTATCACCTAAATAAACCAATTATTTTAATTATGTAGTCTTTCATACTCAAGCATAAAGAGAACTTTTTAATCCAACCTATGATGCTGAGAAAATAATGTCTTTAGGAACAGTCAGGGATGAGAGGAAGCATGATCCACAAGAACTATATCCTCTCCTGTTACATTTGTGATTAAGCAAATGAACATGGCATTCAGATTTCCCAACCATGGCATCTAATTCATAAGGATTGTAAAGACCGACAAAGAATCTATAAAGATACCATCTATCTCATAAACAGCTAAAGAAATAATAGACATTACAAGACCTAAAATAGATAGAATGCCTTATGCCATTCATGTCATGGTCATTTTATTCTTTTCAGATTTTAGCTGATGTCTAAAAAAAGACCTACAATGAAATCTAGTTGTGGGTATTAAGACAAACCAATCCAAGTAAAAAGATTGCATGAGTCTCGTGTGTGCCGTATGCTTAGACCCATGCTGTGATCATGGTATTGTGCACAGGGTGGCTGACCCAGAAGGGAACTCAACCTGTTGCTCTTGAGATTCACACATCTACTGGACACACTGACCAAGTAGAAGATACTTCAATGTGGGAGTTGAACATGGAAGTTTGTGAGAAGCAAAACAGTGGGTTGAAGGTTCTTTGGGTGCAGCACTATTGGTAGTCCAAAAGCTGCCTAATGCTCCATTCCTGTGGCAGTAATGCCACTATCTGTACCCTCAGTGGTACCCACCCAGGGCTTCAGTCACAGAGCAATGTGGAATGGGCGGCTATGGAAATGATTCCTGGATGAGTGAGTCAAGATGTTGCAGACTTAGGCCAACTATGGCCAACTCTATACTTGGTTAGTTTGTTTACAAACCATATTCCTAAGGACTGCCTTTCCTATGGAGCAACTTCTTTGGGGTGTAGCATGACTGACTGAAGAACATCTTTTCAGTATAATACACACATAAAAAAGAGGTTAAACATTTTAATTTGGGAGCTGGAGCAGGCAGGCACTTGCCTTGGACCTGGTCAACTAGGTTTGAGCCCCACAATCCCATATGGTGCCTCCAAGTACCAAGAGTAATTCTTGAGCACAGGGCCAAAAGTAAGACCAGAACACCATCAGGTGTGGCCCAAAATCCAAAAAAATTTTTTTAATTTTACATAATTATTCAAAGCCATGAACTGATTCCAAAGATATAATCTCAGATAAAACAGGAACATGATGGTGGTGATCAGATGTTCCTCTTCATTCTTTAGAGGCCAGAAATTGCCTTAACCAGGGCCTGAGAGGTCTCAGGAGAGGTAGTGTGGAGAAAAAAATCTATCACACATCACCTGACTGCTTCACTCAACACCATGGCTGTGCACTGTTGAAAAATATTTCCAGCTCTTGTTTTTGTCACTAGGTCAGTCATTCTGAATAAGGACTGCATCCCAGACTTTAGATACCTTAGTTCAGTTCCAAATATATCTGCTGTTGCCTGTCCATCTGTGCAAAAATCTATCCCCCCCCCCAAATTCAGCAAGGAAGAAGGAAGCTATTGTCATCAATTAATATTAGCCCCTGGGTAGATCTAGTTGCTTGCAAAGGACTTGGTACTACAAACTTTCTTTTACATAGATACCCAAAGGGACTTAACACAACAGTCTTGCATCTGTTGCTTCTACAACCACCGACTTGTATGACAGCCAGGCAAAATAAAGTTCAAAAAAGAAGAGGGGGCTGGAGTGCTAGTATAGCAGGGTACCAGCCTTACATGTGGTTGATCCTCCAGCTCCACATATAGTACCTAGAACCCTGCCAGTAGTGATTCCTGAGTGCAGAACCAGAAATAAGTACTGAGTACCACTAGGTATGGCCCCAAAACAAAACGAAACAAAACAAAAGGGAAGTGTCACACTAACTTGCCTTCAAATTCCAGTAAATTTGAATTGAATTTGGGAATTTCAATTGAATTTGGGAAAAAGAGCTGCTTTGGTTCAACATAAAAAGATTCCCCACATATGACATAAAGTAGTCAAATAAAATCCAAGTACCTGCCACATCTCGACCTTCCTTCTCACTTCCTCCTTTTCTGCAAACTCGTTTAAATTTGCCAGAGCTTTGGCTATGAGTATCCTCCTTGCATCAACATTCAATTCTGACCGCAAAGCCAGCTGGGAAGTATCTTCAGACAAATCTTTGCTTCCTTCTCTTCCAGATTCCACCAAGAACTGTGCTTTGGACCTGGAGCCAGAGTCCACAGTGATGTGGTGAATCTTACTGTCCTCTGAAACAGAGCCAGGAGTTCTTTCATGGGCTTCATACTGGCCAGGGAGCACTTGCTGGTGAGAACATTTTGACTCACTGTGGAAATCTGCAAAGTTAGGTGTAATTGGTTCCCCAGGTTTCAATAAACATGAAACACCTGAAGAGAAGGTTCTACTCCGCTGAACTTCCTTTGGAATATTCTTCCTATGGGAAACTGGCGAGTTGTCATTTTTGGGTCCTTCCAGGCTTCCAAATTTGGCCTGATTCCAGAAAGAAAATGTATTATGGACCAATGTTTCCTTACATAAGTCTATGTGAGGTGACTGTGGGGTGCAACAGTGGCTCAGGGCCTTCTGCTGCCAGGAGTTGGAGTCAAGCAAGGGTTGGGCAGGTACTGTCCACGGAGTGGCCCCTTGCTCCTGAAGCCACTCAGCCCTCTTCAAATCTGAGTCACTGTAGCTGAGCTGCCTCTTCAGACAAGCCAGGGGCTGAAGGCACTCAACGTTCCGCCTCTTCCAAAGAGGGTCAAACTCTTGCTCGCTAGAAAGAATCATACCCTGAGTTTCACCATCTGCTGTCACCAGGGATGGGGTGCAGGAGTCAGATGTGTCACTACTGTGCCACAGCAGCTCCTTTTCCTGGTGCATTGTGACCATCTCAGACACCGTCTTTTCAATTTCAGCAGAGAGGTCAGGTGCTGACACCACTTCCTCCGTCACCACTGGTCTGTTCTCAGCTAAGTCCAGGAGCAACTTACAAATGAGGTGGATAATTTTGGGCACATGCTTCAGAAGTCTTGCCTCATAGCCATGAAGTAGATGCCGCTGGCGAATGAGGTATTGTGCCAAGGTGACAGCATGTGCTTTGGGATCGCAGCAGGAGAAAATATTGCGAAGGGGAATCAGAAACTGAGTAAACTCCCGAATACACAGTAGCTGTCCTCGAGTTTGTATGGAGTTAGGTCGCTTTGCACGAACAAATATGATTGCTTGATCAGCAGTCATTCTTGTTGCAAAAACTAAATAACATGCTATTAAAACACCTAAACAATAAAGAAGACTTGTAAGAGGAAATCACATATTTTTATGGTATCACTATTTGATGACTTATATAAGCAAATATTTTAGGAAATTATATAAATAAAGGAAGGCTCTAGGGGCCATTATCACTTCGTAATTTTTCATACAGCTGTCCATATATGTATTGGTCTGTCTGACAAAGCCTATGCCTTTGAACCTTCTATTCCTTCTACATAAATGGTTCCAGTGTAATGAAATATGGTGTGTGAAATATTATAGTATAATGAGTTACTGTGAAGCAAGGAGGTATAATGAGTAAGTATTGGAGAGAATAATGAATAAGTATAAAAATAAGGAAGGAGTGTAATGAGAGCAGAATGGAGGAGTAATGAGTACCATATTTACCGGTGTATAAGACGACTGGGCGTATAAGACAACCCCCTAATTTTACAGTTAAAAATAGGTTTAGGCCTATATTCGCTGTATAAGACAGAACTTTCCTGTGCTGCAACTGTATGTACCACAGTGATCTAATCACAACAAGCAAAGGTTCAAAGGGTATACTGTAGTAGACTTCCTCTCTGACTCTGGCCCATTTGAGCAGGCATTTGACAGTGTAGATTCAGGTACAGAACATTGTCTAATTTGCATGCATCAAAAGCCTGCTTGGATTGGCCGAGTTAGAGAGGCGGTCGGAGCAGCCTTGCAGTGATAGGTGCAGGATCGAGTTGGAAAATTCGTTCCGTGGCAATATCCAGATGATTTTCGTTTAGTGGCATATCGAGACGATTTTCGGGATATACTCGGCATATAAGACGACTCCCAATTTTCGGCTGACTTTTTTCCTTTCAAAAGTCATCTTATACGCTGGCAAATACGGTAAGTGTGGTGTGAGGGAGTATAATGAGTAAGTATAGGGTACATAGTAAGTAGGAAAAGTGAGAAATCTGGAGTAAGTGATGATGATGATTAAGTGCAGAGTAAGGAAAGAAGGTGAGCTATAGAGAGTAAGGGAGGATGATAGTAAGTATAGAATAAAGAGGGAAGGAGAATAAATGCACAGTGAGGGGAAACGATGAGTAGGAAGTAAAGAGGGACGATGAGTAAGTGTAAGTAAGTCTGACGGGCTTAAGCACATATATGGAAGTGATGAGTTTGGTAATTAAGTACAGAGTACTGTTTCTCAACTTTGTTCTGATCATAACCCCCTTCCCATCTTGGTTCCTTCCTGGATAACCCCCATTCTACAGGCTGGTCTCCTAGTCTAGAGTCATGGCCCTCTACTTATGTAGTTTTCACACTGTGCCCCGTTCGAACAACCTGCTGGCCCATATGGGGCCAATATGGTCACTGGATGAGAAATTCTGTTATAAAATGTCGGTAATTATACATAGAGTATATAGACAGATGATGAGTAAATGTTGGGTATGGGGAATAGTGTAGAATAAGTAGAGACTGTGAGTAAATATGGAGTACAGGAATTGGTGTGAAGTAATAGGGAATAAGTAAGCATGGAACAAGGAAATGAGTAAGTATAGAGTAATGGGTGGTAATAATTAAGTATAAATGAAGGGGAATTTTAAAAAACAACAAATAAAAATACAATGAAAGGGAATGAAAATAAATTTGGAGTTTGGGTGGGGCTGGAGCAATAGTACAGCAGGTAGGGGATTGCCTTGCCCATGGCTAATCTGGGTTCACGCCTGGCACACAGATTCCCCATATACACCAGGAGTAAAAACCCTGAGCACAGAGCCAGAGTAGCCCCTGAACACTGTCAGCTGAGTCTCCAAAACAAACAAAAAAGTGTGAGTGTGGGAGTATAATAAGTGTAGCGGGAGGGGATGATGAGCAAGTGTAGTGTATAGGGAATGGTAATTGTACAGTAAGGAGAAATGATGAGTAACTATAGAGTAAGTACGGTGATGAATAAGTGTGGAGTAGGAGGAGGTCATGAATAAGTGAGGAATGAAAGGGGATGTGAGTAAATATAGAATAACAAGGAAGATGAGGATGATGAGTCCATATGGAGAGAATGGGAAGACTAGTAAGTGTGAAGTAGGGGACGATATCTAACTGTGAGGGGTATGATGAGCATGTGTGGAGTAAAGGAAAGATGATAAAGGTGAAGTAAAGGGAGCTAATACTGAGTGTGGAGTATGGGGGGAATGAGTAAGTAAAAAATAAAAGTACCTCTCATAAAAGCATACTATTGGATAGGAGACAAACAGGGGTATGGGGAATATTGGTGGAGGGATATGGATACTGATGAAGGGATTGATGTTAGAATATTATATACCCATCATAAATAACTAATTTCATAGTGACTAAAGAAAAAAATGCTTCAAAAAACATAGTGTAATGAACATATTTCAAATATCTTTTTATTAACTTCTTTCCTTTAATTCTGAAGTTTTAAAAAGATGCTAAAAGTTATCCTTACTCTAGAATTAGGAAACACTAATCCTTACATGTTTAAATACATAAGTTTAGCAATCAAACCATGTCCTAGAATTTACCTGTTCGACCGAGTCCTGCATGACAATGGATAGCAACTTTTCCTTCTTGTAAGGCAAATGTCATAACTTTCACCATATCTAAGATGGTGGTAAGAGATGCCACACCATAATCCTTCCATCCGAAATTGTAGAAATAAACTACACATGAAAAGAACACAGCTCCAAACAATCACTATAAGGAAAAAATGCTTGAACAAACACTTGAAAAAAGAATGAAATAGCAAAAAGTGCAAAGCTATAAGGAATTTGGATTTCACTGTATAAACCTAAATTTCTGTATATTTCTACTGTGTATTATTAACACTTTTTTGTGAGGTTATCATTTTTTTTTTTTTGGTTTTTGGGTCACACCCAGTGGTGCTCAGGGGTTTACTCCTGGCTGTCTGCTCAGAAATAGCTCCTGGCAGGCACAGGGGACCATATGGGACACCAGGATTCAAACCAACCACCTTTGGTCCTGGACAGGCTACTTACAAGGCAAACGCCACTGTGCTATCTCTCCAGGCCCAAGGTTATCATTTTTTTAAGTAATATTTTTATTTAAATGCTGTGATTACATAGATGGTTGTAGTTGGATTTCAGTCATAAAAAGAACACCCCCCTTCACTAGTGCAACATTCCCACCACCAATGCCCCCCCTTTCCCTCCTCTGTTTACACTTTTTAATAAGGTGCATTCTATATTAAGATATTTTCTGCTGGGGGCCGGGCGGTGGCACTGGAGGTAAGGTGCCTGCCTTGCCTGCGCTAACCTAGGACGGACCACGGTTCGATCCCCCGGTTCCCCATATGGTCCCCGGTGCCTGCCAGGAGCGACTTCTAAGCGAATAGCCAGGAGTAACCTCTGAGCGTCACCAGGTGTGGCCAAAAAAAAAAAAAAAAGATATTTTCTGCTGAAACATAAATAGAAAGAATTATGAAAAAGCAGAATTTCAAATGAACAAAGTTAGTGCTTTGCTGAAGTTTTCCCAGCTATGGGGAGAAATTACAGTCATGTGCCAACATTGAAATGTGTCTAGGTAACTGATAAATGGCATAGAATGATATATACAGATTTTCTACCTAGTAAGGAAAGAAATGAGCTAGAGACAGCTTCTTAAAAACAAGCTCTAAAATTATACAGGTTAATTCTGTTTATGCAATGATAGTAGACTCCTAAAGCTACTGTGATCAAAGAGCTGGTGGGCTATCATATGAGTCCCTGCATCCTGCAGGGGTGCCACTACGTAGCAGTAACAGCATGAACAGTAAGTAACAAGAGGTTCTAAGTCTACTATCAGATTTGCACTGTGCAATTGTGGTGAAATTCTCGTACTTGAAGACTGTGAGGTCTCAAGTGCAAAGCAGAAACCCTACTTGCATGTCTGCTTTAAGCAAGGAATAATGGACTGGGCTGGTCCATTTCTCTTACTGCAGACACTCATGAAATGTTGCCAATCTTTCTATAGGGCTCCACCCAAGATCTCTCTCTCAGAAAAAAGGTACATTGTGTACCTTCGAAGACAGTATCAAACAGAGTATTAACATGTTTAAAATCAAAATTAGCTAAGCCTGGTACAAACTGTGTGGTATTTTATTCTGCCCATTCCCACCTCTTTTTTTTGTTTTTTTGGGCCACACCCAATGACACTCAGGAATTACTCCTGGCTATGCACTCAGAAATTGCTCCAGGCTTGTGGGACCATATGGAATGCCAGGGGGATGGAACCGCAGAACGTCCTAGGTTAGCCGCATGCAAGGCAAATGCCCTACCACTTGCACCACTGTTCTGGCCTTTCATTCTCACTTCTGATACCAAGAACTGAGCAGAAAAATGACTACTGCCTTTGAAAATTCATAGAAAAGAGCTTGTGAATGGGGGGGCCTGGGAGATAGCATGGAGGTAAGGCGTTTGTCTTTCATGCAAAAGGTCATCGGTTCGAATCCCGGTGCCCCATATGGTCCCCCGTGCCTGCCAGGAGCAATTTCTGAGCATGGAGTCAGGAGTAACCCCTGAGCACTGCCGGGTATGATCCAAAAACCAAAAATATATATATAATAAAAAAAAGAAGAAAGAAAGAAAAGAGCTTGTGAAAAACTTACTTCCGGCCTCCATAAAAGCCTCAGGAAGGTAGGTGAAGCCACTTTCCTGTTCCAGGGGATTTCCACAGCTGGCATGCTCACCAGGGCGCTGCAGGTTGATTACTGTTTTGATGTCATGACTTACAGGAAAAAGAAAAATAAATAGTCATATTGGGAGCTAGTATTTAATAGCATTAATCCTTTTGTTTTTGTTTTTGTTTTTTTTTTTTTGGGCCACACCCGGTGATGCTCAGGGGTTACTCTTGGCTATTCGCTCAGAAGTCGCTCCTGGCAGGCATGGGGGACCATATGGGGAACCGAGGGATCGAACCACGGTCCGTCCTAGGTTGGTGCAGGTACCTTATCTCCAGCGCCACCGCCCGGCCCTAGCATTAATCCTTTTTTGCATTAATAACCTCTACTCAAAAACCTTCTCTTATTTGAAATAAGCTCTTCACTGCCTACCATGAAGATAAAATCACTTTGTAGTTAAAAGCTAGAAACAATGGAAATGAGAACATTATTTGGCCTTTTAAGACAAGTGAGTGCCATGGCACTTTACCTTTGAAACTGTCTGATAATGCAATACTTCTCCAGAAGCTCAGTAGATGGGCGTGCCATGGCCAAAATATTATCAGTCACCCTACAGATGGAAGAGGAAATAAGTCAGTTGCATGAAATCTAGAACAGGGTCGATTTAAAGAGGAAAGAGCAAGATATCAAACCATCCCTTTTTTCTATTATTTTAGATGATTTTTTTTTTTTTGGTTTTTAGGTCACACCCATAATTGCTCAGGGGTTCCTCCTGGCTCTACACTCAGAAATCACTCCTGGCAGGTTCTGGGGACCATATGGGATGCCAGGATTCGAACCACTGACCTTCCATATGCAAGGCAAATGCCTTACCTCCATGCTATCTCTCTGGCCCCTTAGATGAATTTTTGTACAGCTTTTGGTATTGGTTTATTTCTTAGAATAGATTCAGGAAGCTCTCAGAATACTATGAGCATCCTCAACTCTAAGAAATTCTACCTTCTTGCAAGGTGAACCTAGCTAAAATCCTAAAAAAGATTTACCTGACTTCTTCCTGGTAACTTTTTTTGAAATGTAAAAATACACCTGGATTATTAGAACTTCCCCCTCCGGTTTTGGAATTTGGTTTGAATAAAGAAAGGTGTTCTGCTTGGAGCTGGGAGAGAGAGCACATGGCAGAGAGAGACCATGAGGCAAAAAGCAGGCTAACTCCAATGAATCTTTAACTCACTAGCTTGGTATTATTTCTCCGGTTTACCCTGCCTCAGCAGACCCACCTACCTAGGTTAGAAACACTGTGGCTGGGGGCCGGGTGGTGGCGCTGGAGGTAAGGTGCCTGCTCTAACCTAGGACGGACCGTGGTTTGATCCCGCGGTTCGATCCCCCAGTTCCCCATATGGTCCCCCATGCCTGCCAGGAGCGACTTCTGAGCGCATAGCCAGGAGTAACCCCTGAGCGTCACCGGATGTGACCCAAAAACCAAAAAAAGAAAAGAAAAATAAACACCGTGGCTGGGGGGGGGGTCTCATCAA
>PVKC010051628.1:0-10387 GCA_004027635.1 Crocidura indochinensis | reverse complement strand
AGGGGTTTTTGTATTGTATTTTTGTGTTCCTAGGGTATATTCCTAAGAGTGGTATAGCTGGATCGTATGGGAGCTCGATTTCCAGTTTCTGGAGGAATCTCCATATCGCTTTCCATA
The DNA here is from genome assembly GCA_004027635.1 of Crocidura indochinensis. Lineage (NCBI taxonomy): Eukaryota > Metazoa > Chordata > Mammalia > Eulipotyphla > Soricidae > Crocidura > Crocidura indochinensis. Next base: position 10,270 of record PVKC010051628.1, on the reverse strand, counting down.
AAGGTTGAACTACACGGCATTCCCACCAGCAGTGGATAAGTGTTCCTTTCTCTCCACATCCCCGCCAACACTGTTTGTTCTCATTCTTTGTGATGAGTGCCATTCTCTGTGGTGTGAGATGGTACCTCATAGTTGTTTTGATTTGCATCTCCCTGATGACTAGTGATGTGGAGCATTTTTTCATGTGTCTTTTGGTCATTTGTATTTCTTCCTTGTCAAAATGTCTGTCCATTTCTTCTCCCCATTTTTTGATAGGATTAGATGTTTTTTTTCTTGTAAAGTTCTGTCAGCGCCTTGTATATTTTGGAGATTAGCCCCTTATCTGATGGGTATTGGGTGAATAGTATCTCCCACTCAGAGGGAGGCTCTTGTATCCTGGGCACTATTTCCTTTGAGGTGCAGAAGCTTCTCAGCTTAATATATTCCCATCTGTTAATATCTGCTTTCACCTGCTTGGAGAGTGCGTTTTCCTCCTTGAATATGCTTGTAGTCTCAATGTCCTGGAGTATTTTGCCTACGTGTTGTTCTATGTATTTTATGGTTTCAGGTCTGATATCAAGGTCTTTCATCCATTTGGATTTCATCTTCGTACATGATGTTAGCTGGGGGTCTAAGTTCAATTTTTTGCAATTGGCTAGCCAGTTGTGCCAGCACCACTTGTTGAAGAGGCTTTCTTGGCTCCATTTAGGATTTCTTGCTCCTTTATCGAAAATTAGGTGACTGTATGTCTGGGGAACACTTTCTGAGTATTCAAGCCTATTCCACTGATCTGAGGGCCTCAAAATGACTTTCCTATAGGTGAGAAAGAACTCTGCTGGAGGTCGGAAGTGGAAATGTTTTTGGGTAAGCAGAAAAACGGGTTTATCAAGAAACCAGGAGGAGAGAGACAAGAATATTTTTGATGTTTGTAAGTTGCCGGAAAACAGATTCAGGTACTACACTAGGATGGAGGCAGACTGCAGGTCACACCCTAGGGTAGGGTACAATCACTGATCAGGGTAGGGTCAGAAATGTTTATACACAACAGCACATCACTAATGATCAGGGAGATGCAAATCAAAACAACAATGAGGAATCATCTCATACCAGAGACTGACACACATCGGAGACTGGCACACATCACAAAGAACAGGAACAATCAGTGCTGGCAGTTATATGGGAAGAAAGTAACTCTCATTCATTTCTGTTGGGAATGCCCTCTAGTCCAGCCCTTTTGTAAAACAATATGAAGATTCCTCAAAAAAAACTGGAAATTCAGCTCCCATTTGATCTATCTGTACCATTCCTAAGGATATAACCCAGGAACTCAAAAAGGCAGTACAAAAATCCCTTCCTCAGATCTATATTCATTGCAGTGGTATTTACAATGGTCAGACTCTGGAAACAACTGAGAAGCCCTTCAACAAATAAATGGCAAATGAAACTGTGGTACATATACACAATGGAATATTACACAGCAGTCAGGAGAGGTGAAGTCATGAAATTTTCCTATACATGGATGTACATGAAAACCATTATACTTAGTGAAATAAGCCTGTGGGAAATATAGAGACTAATACCCAGAGATGATAGCTGGAAGGAACAGTTCATGATATGAAATTTCCAACAAAGAGTTTTGAGTGCAGTTAGGAAAATGACTACACTAAAAACTACCATGACAATGTTAATGAGTTAGAGTAGTAGAATGCCTATCTTGAATGCAGGCAATGGGTGGGAGAGGAGGGAGAAAGGGGTGTATTGGTGGTGGGAATATTGCACTGGTGAAGGGGGGGGGTGTTCTTTGTATAACTAAAACCAAACTACAATATGTTTGTAATCACAGTGTTTAAAATAATAATAATAATAATAATTAATAATAATAATAAAATAAATCTTGACATTTTCAGTATTTTACAAGATTTGCCAGTTCAAGTGTTGGTTTGAAAATTCTACAATGACATAACATTAGTAATCAGTATTTAAATTTACCACCAGCATCTTTGTTTCTAGGTTAACTTTTCATAAGAAACTTTTAAGCCAAAATAAAGATATCAAGTAACCTAAAAAAACTTGTACAGCTATGTGTAGGTGAGAGAATTGAAAGATTGAAAGACTTACACCCATTATCAAATAACATTAAGCCATATAGTGAAGGCATTATTCCCTGTTAAATTATTTTTATTCTATGATTACATCACTACCAAAGTTTAACACCCTCTAACACTTACTAATTTTTGTTGGTATTGTTTTACAGAAAACTTCAGCAGGCAAGTGTAATCTATTTAGCTACTAATAATATTCTGCTGCTTTCATTGTGTTTACATCAATAGTTATCTGTCATCTTTTTTTTACTTTTCAGCCACAGACAGTTACACTCATGGGTCACACTCCTTGCTATGCTCTCAGAAATCGCTCCTGACTTGGGGGATCATATGGGATGCAGGGGATTGAACTATGGTCCATCCTAGGCTAGTATGGGCAGGGCAGACACCTTACCACTTGCACCATCACTTCCATCCCTATCTGTTATCTTCTATTTAAGGTAAATGACACAGAAAATACATTACCATAAAGATAAAATGTTTTTTCTTTTAAGAAAATGGTTAAGAATTTTCTTTATAAGTGTCTTGATTTAAAGAAGCATTAACTGAATCCCAACATTAGAATTGGCTCCGCTTCCTCTACCAGTACCTAAGGAAGCCCTAATACTTCCATGGCACCAACTTACTCCAGAGTTTGATGACATCCTGACAATGAAGAAACTATAACTCTGACTAAGAGCAGGCTGCCCTAACTCACCACCTAACAGTGGGATAAAATTAGAAGACACTCTGTCCTAAGATCTGTGCAAAGACCAAGATCTCTACAGAAGACTGACTTTGACAACTACAACTGAATAGAACTTCTCCTGGGACCATAAAGAAAGACTTTGGGGTTGGACAACCAACATGCCTGGAGCCTGTAATCAGTCTTATGACAATATGCTTTATGGGTAGAGAAACCCAGTATCTCTTAGGCCAAGGTAATTTGCTTTCTAATTTCCCCAACATTTACTGCACCTATGCCAAAAATTTTTTGCATACCTGCTTTCCCTTGTTTTTATTTATATCTTCTAGATAGGGGCACCAGCATTTTTCATAGAACCTTAGAACATGAATATTTTTCTCAGCCTCATACTTTTATACCTTTCTATAAATTGAGAAAAGGAAAAAAGTGGATAGGACCCTCAGGCCAAGTGGTCTCAGGAGCATTAAGTTAAAAAATAAGGTCAGATCTAAAATCCCAAGCCAAAGTCTACAACAATTGAATCAAGAGATCCAAACTATAACAAGATAGACACAAAATGGACCTGTTACACTGGCTAAGGGTGAAGTTATGGGATACATGCTGGGTGGGAACTATGCTGCAGAGAGAACAACTGGTGGTGGAAATGACCCTAATTCACTATCACTATATGCCTGAAATACAACTGTGAATGACTTGTAATTCACACTGGTCTTAATAAAATTAAAATAATAATAAATAAACAACAAAAATAAATAAAAAAGAGTTAACTAGTGAGAAAAAGAGCATATAAGTATAACAAAAATTAGTACTCATATAAATAAAACATTAATTACTGTCCTCAATAATATGGATAACAATACAAATAGATTCTACACAGCACTTAACTGTCTATCCACACCAGCCATTTACCACCAGATACCCAAGACCAGTATAAATAGTATTTCCTGTTACATAAATTGTATCTAAACAATAAAATGTAAGGATAATTTATTAGTACTTAGTAGTTAAAACATATTAACTGAAACTTATTTATATATACTATAATCTAGGTAGTGGTTTCACTATTTTATATTTATTCAAAATACTGTATATGAATTGATATATTATATAGCATATATTAATATATTCTACATTATATACAACGCTGTAAAATTAGTAGTGTTATCTTCTCAATGCCGATGAAGGAATTGAGGAACCACATTAAGATAAAACAGTCAAAGTCATGATGCCTATTGTGGCAAAATGACTGCTTTACAAAAGTGCAACTAAGTGTTGGGTGCTTGGTATCAACCATGTGCACTGAGCAAGGTCTTGACATCTCTGCTTTCTTAGATCCCCTGAATTGCAACAGAATGTGCACTTTCTGGGGGCACGTCAGCCTGGTTCATGTGAGTACCTCAACTAGAAGTGTGTGGCCCTGGTGAGTACATGCATGAGCATCAGAATCATCACCAGTTAGTACTCTTGCTAAATGTATTATCACCCATTCATTAGATGCATGAACAGGAGTGAGCAATACTACTAAATGGGGGAATACCAATGTGGAGAGACTGAAAGGATAATATCCTCCTAATCATTGCAACAACAGCAGCAGCAAAAGAGGAGATGGGTTTTTGAGGCTCAAATCTATTTTCTTACATTATTACCTCTTGATAGTAAAATTATTCTAAGCATTTAAGCCAATGGTTTTCAAATAGTGGGGCGCACGCCCCAGGGGAGGTACGAGGCTCCATAAAGGGGGGAACATTTGTCCTTGGTAACCACTGTCATAACAAGCTAAGCCCCATGTTTATGTCTCTGGATGTCTCTGGAGCTGAGAGTTGGTGTGTCCTGCTTCAAAACCCGCTTAGAAAAGCTATGCATTGCAAAACGTGCTCATTGCAGCCATTAATCCAGACATGACCTCTGATTAAGAAATCAGCTCAAATTATTTTATATATATTTTTGCAAGTTAAAGTTTATTAATAAAGATACTATTTATAGTCACCCTGGGGGGGTGAAAAAACGGTTTTTTCTTCCTAGGGGAGCACTGATTGCTTTTTAGGTCATTGACTCAACTATCAATAGATATGGCAATCATGGCTCATTCTCAGGAAACCCGTTTCACGTGCCACCATGAAGGGGGATTTTGCATTCTTGCTTTTGGTTTGGGGCCACACAGAGCATTTCTTAGGGATCACTCCTGGCACATTTTAGGAGACCATATATGATATGAGAGATTAAACAAGATTTCGCAGCATGCAAGGCAAATACCTTACCCCTCTACTATCTTTAGTCTCCACCATGAAGTTTTTATGGCATCCTCTTCTAAGTAACAGTTGATTGAACAAAGTAGTTACACTGAATTTTCTCTTGGAAGGGCCAGAGATATAGTCCTTGCACATGACTGACTCTGGTTTGATCCACAGCACCATATATAGTACCATAAGCACCATTGGGGTCATTTCTCAGTATAGAGCCATGAGTGACTCCAGAGCATCACCCAACACACCTCATTCTATTTTCATGAAAAATAGTTTGAATCATACATATTCAGAATGCTAATTTATGACACTATAAATACAATTCAAAAATTGGTATCATTGGATGTTAAAAACTTGGGACTACATTCAAACCAGGGCAGGAGTCATTTCTGTCACCAGCTAGCATCGCTTCAGAACTGAAGTTATGGAGGTGTGAGAGATTAATTGCCAAGTAATGGCATCATGCTGTGAATCCACAGGGTAGGCAATATTGTCAGCACCTGACATCCCAGTGACCATTCCCATATGGCTAGGCCACAATCCAGTTCTTATCTACTAGTGCCTATGAGATTGCAGCATTTGATGTCACAAGGACCTGTTTCTATTCTAGCTTGCATGAGTAGATTTCTATCTCTTGCTATTAAACTTGCCTAAACAGGAGTGAAGTTGCAATATATCCTTGGTGGAAACCTGAAGTGAGGGTAGGACTAGTGATAATAAGGTGTCATTATTATTTTATCTCATCTTGGAACCGGTAAACAGTTCCAAGATGAGATAAAAGTAGTCCACACAGTGGTAACAAAGTAACTGCCTTAAATTAAACCTGCTATTGTGTTCTTTACATGACTGAAACCCAACTAAAATCATATTTGTAATCAAGGTGTTTAAATAAAGATATTAATTTAAAACCTGCTATATCTAGAGTTTCCTATGGACAACAACCACTAAGGAGGCTTGGCAGGACCTTAGAAGCTGAAGTGAGTTTGCTTACATTTGGTGACTGAAGCAAATCATTAGAGAGAAAAATGCCTACCAGAATGCTAAACTGAGGGAAGAATTAAAAGAAAAGTGACACACTTATGCCATTTTAATGGACTCATCTTTTCTCTATAGCAATTTGCCCCATGGCAATACTAAGAATTTCCCAAGACTGGAATGGCTTTAAAGAGGAAACTTTGCCAGACTCAGTTGACTCATGCTTTGGAAGTCTTAGTCATAAATAAATCATCCTTCAGAGGTTACTTAAATTATACATCATTTGGTAATGGTTATTCAGGTGAAATGATCATAACTGATTACAAGAGTGTTTTTAAGAAGATGTAATATTTGCCAGTGTTTGTTATTTGAAGTGAACACTAATAAAAATTATTTACAGTGTTCAAACATTAGATTTTCTTTAATTGTAAGACCAATTAGGTATGGGTTTTTTTTCCTCCACAAACCATAGGAAAATTATAAGGAAATTAAGAAAAGGGAAAAAATCTTCTGATTTCTACTGTGTAACCGGAAACATGACAGACATTCTGGAACTTCTCTTCTCTCCTGTGGCCTGGACTTTTATTCTCTCTGCCCATTATTCCCTGAGGGCTCTTAGTCAGAGAAAAGCTGTCCTGCATCCAAAGGGTGAGATTGATTTCTGCTGTGTGACTTGACATATGGCACATTCTGGACCTTATTTTCTTTTCTCCTGTGGCCTGGATTTTGATCCTGTCTGCCCATCGTTTCCTGAGGGCTCTTCTTCAGAGGAGAGCTGTATTGCTCATAAAGGGTAGAGCAAAAGAGCACAGACATTTTGCTTTGTTTCATGGCCATGAGCATCTTCTAGCCAATGAACACCACCATAACATGTAGAAAAAACACACAAAAAAGCATGACAATAGGGAAAAATGCAGGAAACCCCATGCATAGAGAATGAAGATCGCTGCTCTATGACAAGAAAAGTCCCAACCAATCTGAAAGTGAGCCTTTCTGATAAGGAGTTTAGAGTAGAAATAAGGAGGATGTTCATAGAACTGAAAGAAAGCAAAGATTTAATTAAAAAGATAACAAAAATAGAAATCAGAAAACTCCAAATTCAACTAACAGGACTGAAAATTTCATTAGATAAAATGAAAACCTCAATGGAAAGCCTCTCCAGCAGAGTAAAAGCAGCATAGGACAGAATCAGTGAGCTGGAAGATGAGATGCAGAACATCTCCATACATCAAAACGATTGGGGGAAAAAATCTTAAAACAAATGATCAGACAATGGAAAAATACTCAAGTAATATGAATTGATGAAAATAGAAGTCTTTGAAAAAATCAACAAAAACAATGTAAGTATCATTGGAGGGGCTGGAGCGGTGGTACAGAAAGGTTAGCCTTGCACATGGCTAACATAGTACTGACATCAAATTCAATCCCCCAGCATCCCATATGGTACCCAAGCCTGGAGCGATCTCTGAGCCCATGGTCAGGAGTAACACCTGAGGATCACTGGGTGTGACCAAAAAACTCATAAAAAAATCATTGGAGTCCCAGAGACCCAGGAAGAAAATTCCCAGAAATATTCAATAGTCAAGAACATCATTACAGAGAAACTCCCAAAGCTAAAGATTTTATGAAACCAAATCCTGCATTTGAAGAAGAGTACTGACTGAAAAAAAACCCAAAAAGCACCCAAAGAAACACCCTAGTCACAATGACGAATTCCACAGATAGATATAGAATACGGAAAACATCAAGATATAAAAGGGAAATTACATTCAAAATAGCATCTTTCAGATTTATAGCAGAAATACTGTTACAAAAAACCCTCAAAGCCAGAAGGCAGTGGTGGGATATAGACAAAACTCATAGAAATTAATGCTTTGCTTAGAATACTGCATCCAGCTAGACTCACGTTCAGGTTTGAAGAAAGTATACATAGCTTCAAGGATAAACAAGAGCTCAAAAATTTACAGACTCAAAAAGAAAAACAGAAAGGTCTACTTTAAGATAAGACAAACAAACAGACACTCTAAACTTTTACAAAAATATAACACTAACTACAATGGCAATGATCTCTCTCAACGTCAATGGACTAAATGGACCTGTTAAGAGACACGGAGTGGCAAAATGGATCCAACATTTTTCTACTAACAAAAACCACATCTGAATAGTAATAACATACATAGATAGACTCAAAATCAAAGCTGGAAGAAAATCATCCAAGCAAACAATTCCCTTAAAAAAGCTGGGGTGGCCATATTAATATCACATGACACAAACTTTAAACACAGAAAAGTTATAAGGAACAAAGATGGACATTTCATACTAATCAAAGGATATGTACAACAGGAATAAATCACTCCTAAACATATATGCAATCAATGAGGGACCAGCAAAATATTTAATACAATTGTTGATAAACCTGAAAGAAGATAACAATAACAACATATTAATAGTGGGAGACCTCAACACTTCCCTGTCACTCTTTGTTAAGTCAACTGGGTTGAAACCAACAGGAATATACTAGCTCTGGAAAGAGAATGGAGAAAGTGGAAGAGTAGATATATAAAGGGCATTTCATTCCCCAAAAGACTGGATACACATACTTCTACAATGCACATGAATCATTCTCCAGGATAGGTCACATGCTAGCCCATAAAACATATCTCCATAAAATCAATAGGATAGAAATTGTACAGACTATCTATTAAGAATACAAGTCACTGAAATTAGAAGGAAACTACAAGGTACATAGAAGAAAAACTTCAACACCTGGAAATAAACAGTTCACTACTCAACAACCAGTAGTTCAGAGATATAATAAAAGTGAGAATTGAATCATTCCTGGAAACAAATGACAATGAAAACACAAATCATCAGAATTTATGGGACACAGCAAAATTGATACTAAGAGGAAAAATTATATCTTTGCAAGCACACAACAGAAAGAAATAAAGGGCCTATATAAAATCTTAATGACACAGTTTTTAAAATTAGAAAATGATCAACAAAAAGAACCAAAAATAGTTAGGCAGAAGGAAAGAACAAACCTTGGGGAAGATATCAGTGAACTGCAAATCAATAAACCAAATCAGAAAGATAAATGAAAAGTTTATTCTTTGAAAAAATAAACAAGATTGATAAACTAGCAAAATCCACAAAGAAATGGGAGAGAGAAACTTAATAAACCTGATTAGAAATAAAAAGAGAGAGATTACTACAGATACAGCAGGCATTCGAAGTGCAATTAGAGGCTATTTGAGAAACTCTATGCTATGAGATATAAAAACTTGGAAGAATTGGGTAAATGCTTGGACTCCTATAATCTTCCAAAGTTAAATAAAGATGATCAAGCATATTTTAGCAAACCCATCACGAATGCAGAAATTAAAATAATCAAAATCTACCCCAAAACAAAATCCAGGTCCAGATAGACTGACTAGCAAATTCTTTCAAACATTTTATGAGGAACTACCACCAATCTCTTACAGCTACCTCATAAAATGAAGAATCAGGAACACTCCCAAATAGTTTTTATGACGTTAACACCAAAACCAGACAGAGGTGCTGCAGAAAAAGAAACTATAGACAAATATCTCTGGTGAACACAAATGAAAAGATTCTCAACAAAATTCTAGCAAATAGAATCCAATGCCTCATCAAGAAGGTCATATACAACGACCAATCAGGTTCCAATCCAGGAATGTAAGGATGATTTAACATACCAAAATCAATCAACATAATACACCATATCAACAAAAAGAAAAATATAAAACACATGATCATATAAATAGATGCAGAGAGAGGATACAGTAAGGTCCAACACTCATTCTTAATAAAAAAAACTTTCATCAAGATGGGAATGGAAGGAACTTTTCTCAATATAGTCAAGGCCATCTACCACAAGTCAATGGAAAATATTATTCTCAATGAAGAGAAATTAAAACCTTTCCTCTAATATCTGGTACAAGACAAGTCTTCACTCTCTCACATACAACTCCTATTCAACATAGTGCTGGAATTTCATGCCATAGCAATTAGGCAAAAAAATACATCAAGGGCATCCAGAAAGGAAAGGGAGAAGTCAAGTTCTCACTGTTTGTAGATGATATGATACTATACTTAGAAAACCCAAGATAGCTGGCTTCTGGTGCCTTGATCCTGGAGGTCAGCTCTACCCAGGTACTGGGATTAGGGGACACCCCGTGATGGATGGCACTCTCCCTAGCTTGGGGGGGGTGCTGGGAGGCCTAGCAGGCTTCCACCCGTTCCCCTATTTCCCCCTGAACTCT
>PVKC010051627.1:0-10403 GCA_004027635.1 Crocidura indochinensis | reverse complement strand
GAGGGATAATGTCACCTCAACCTGAATACTTACCAAAGTCACTTTTCTAGTTTTGATTAAGGTCTTCATATCTCAGAGATCACAACTTGATAAAGCAATCTACTTTTGATAACTACTGTCAATATGGCCTGTCTTAGACCTCTTAAAAACTTGCTGAAGTTTCTAGAGAAATCAATATTTTCCCCCATTAAGTAGATTCAATGTACACCACTTCCTACTGGCTCATTTTATGTGGTCCTTTTTCTTCCACCTCCCCTCACTGTGGACGGTGGTTTGCTACTGTATTTGGCTCCAGAGAGACAGACCCTCAGCTTGAGGACACTATCTAATCCCTGACTGTGTGAACCATCTCTCAAACTTCATAAGACCACAGTGTGAGATCAAAATGTGCTCTGGCCTCCATATCAGGCCCGAAACCATAAGATATATAGAACAAAACATAGGCAAAACACTCCAGGACATTGAGACTACAGGCATATTCAAGGAGGAAACTGCATTCTCCAAGCAAGTGAAAGCAGAGATTAAAAGATGGGAATATATTAAACTGAGAAGCTTCTGCACCTCAAAGGAAATAGAGCCCAGAATAGAAGAGCCACCCACTGAGTGGGAGAAATTATTCACCCAATACTCATCAGATAAGGGGCTAATCTCCAAAATATACAAGGCACTGACAGAACTTTACAAGAAAAAAACATCTAATCCCATCAAAAAATGGGGAGAAGAAATGGACAGAAACTTTGACAAAGAAGAAATACAAATGGCCAAAAGACACATGAAAAAAATGCTCCACATTACTAATCACCAGGGAGATGCAAATCAAAACAACCATGAGGTACCACCTCACACCACAGAGATTGGCACACGTCACAAAGAATGAGAACAAACAGTGTTGGCGGGAATGTGGAGAGAAAGGAACTCTTATCCACTGCTGGTGGGAATGCCGTGTCATTCAACCTTTATAGAAAGTGATATGGAGATTCCTCCAAAAACTGGAAATCGAGCTCCCATACAATCCAGCTATATCACTCCTAGGAATATACCCTAGGAACACAAAAAATACAATACAAAAATCACTTCGTTACACCTATATTCATTGCAGCACTATTTACCATAGCAAGACTCTGGAAATAACCAAGATGCCCTTCAACAGACGAATGGCTAAAGAAACTGTGGCACATATACACAATGGAATATTATGCAGCTGTCAGGAGAGATGAAGTCATGAAATTTTCCTATACATGGATGTACATGGAATCTATCATGCTGAGTGAAATAAGTCAGAGAGAGAGAGAGAGAGAGAGAGAGAGAGAGAGAGAAATGCAGAATGGTCTCAATCATCTATGGGTTTTAAGATAAATGAAAGACATTCTTGCAATAATAATTTTCAGACACAAAAGAGAAAAGAGCTGGAAGTTCCAGCTCACTTCATGAAGCTCACCACAATGAGTGATGAGTTCAGTTAGAGAAATAACTACAATTTGAACTGTCCTAATAATGAGAACCTATGAGGGAAATGGAAAGCCTGTGTAGAGTACAGGCAGGGGTTGGGTGGGGAGGAGAGAGATTTGGAACATTGGTGATGAAAACGTTGCACTGGTGATGGGTGGTGTTCTTTACATGACTGAAACCCAAACACAATCATGTATGTAATCAAGGTGTTTAAATAAAATATATATTAAAAAAACAAAATGTGCTCTGGATTGTATCTGCCAAGACTATCTCAAAACTGAAAGCAGATATCTATACTTCTGTATGTTTCCGTAGATCCATTTCCTTAATGATTATAATTCTTAGTGTTTATTTCCATATGTTGAGGTAGTTTCCCCAATCCCTTTTTTGAATCTGCTTAGTAGGAAACTATAATAGAAAAGTCTTGTATGGGATCTGAGCTCAGGTTAAAACTAGGTCACAGAGGATGTTTAACTTGTTATTTTTACCCCCAAATGCACTAGTAATATCATATGACATTGTTTCTTTTTTGTATAGGCACATTAAAATGGAAAAATCTTACATAGAGAAAGAAGTTCTTATATAATAGGAATAAGAACATATAAATACTATAGTACAGTGGTGTCTTTCACCCTGAACATTTTTTTCTGGGACTTAACTTAGGCCTCAATTGATGGACACCAATCATGCAACCCTGAACCTCGGATTTCAGCCTCAGAACTGACACATTTTCTGCAACAGCACCAGAAATCAAACTCTTCCCAGGGGAGGCCAAATACTTGTTCCAGGGCAGGTTCATATAACACTCTGATGATGAGGATACAACAACGACTTGCTCTAAGGCCAGGTTTTTCTACCTCACCACCTTCCTTCCTTCCTTGAGACAGTACAGCAGGTAGGATACTTGCCTTTCATGTATGTGTCCAACTGAGACAAAATCTCTGGCAGCCCCATTTGGTCCCCTAAGTCCTTCCAAGAGTGATGATTTAGCAGAACCAAAAGTAAGCGCTGTGGACAGTCAGTTATGGGAAGAAAAAAGAACAGAGGAAAGAAAAGAAAAGAAGGAGAAAGAAAAGAGAAAAGAAGAGGAGATGGAGAGGAAAAAGAAAAGGAAGGAGGGAGGCAAGGAAGAAGAAGGAAATAAGAGAGGAAGAAAGGGAGGAATAAAGGGAAGGAAAAAGAAAGAAAAGGCGAGAGGAAAGGAGGAATAGAGAAAGGAAGGAAGGGAGAAAGAGGAGAAAGGAAGGAAACGAAAGAGGAAAGGAGGAATGGAGAAAGGAAGAAAGGGAAGGAGAGAGGAAGGAAAGAAGGAAGAAAGAGAGGAAGGAAGTGAGAAGGAAGGAAGAAAGGAAGAAGGAAGAAAGGAAGGAAGGGAGGGAGGGAGAAAGACAGAAAATAAGGAGAGAGAAATAAGGGAAAATTTAGAACTTTATCCAATTTACTTTGAATTAACATTTCCTTTAGCACTTCGTGTTTAAATTTTCTAGCACCAAAAATAAAGGCTTTCAGGGACAAAGAAATATCCTGAGGAAAGAAAGACATGGTAGCCTCTATGCTTACATCTCAAAACAATTTAAACAATCAGAAGACAACTATCTTCAAATAGTTGTTTGCAGATTGCTGTTACACAAATGGAAATACTAACTGACAGCATGTTAATCCAGGCAGCTGACTGCTTTAATGGCAGGAAGTGAAGAGATGACAGTGCAGTTCGACAGGACAATAAATCCTATCAATTCTATAGTTGTGCACACACAAAATGGGCTGGTGCACTAAGAAACTAACTCTCTGTTACTGGACAAGTACAGGAAAAGGTTAGCTGACAACCTGTCAGGCTGTTGCGGAGTGCCTCTCTGCCATGGCTGGCAGGGTCAGTAAGTAATCTATAAGGTCTTTTCCAAACATTACAGTAGTAAAATACCATTAACAGGAAAAGTTACAAGTGCATAGAAATAGAAGCAATTTGAAAACCGACTTTTAGGAGAACAACAAGGCTTACAAAATCACATTCTTGTCAATAGTGTTTGGTCCTTCACCAGCCCATGAACATTAGAGCAAAATAACTAGACTGCATATTTGTGGGACTTCATATTGCCAGATTTTAATTGTTCTTCCTTTCTCAATTTGTTGCATTTTAATGAAACCCAAGTTGAATTTGTTTATTTTGGGTCACACCAGAGACACTTAGGGTTTATTCCTGGCTCTGTGCTCAGAGTTCACTCCTGGCTGTGTTTTGAGGGACCATATGTGGGGCTTACTGTAGGCAAAGTAAGCATCAACTCAATCACTATACTAGCTCTCTAGTCCAAAGTCAGATTATCTTACATAATACTAAACTCTGTGGTTGAAATAGTAGCAAAAGTATGTTTATTGAGTCACATTAATATAAGAGCAACTTATAAATAAGAGCAAGTTAGGTCTAAGCAAAAGGAATGAGGACTACTGAAATAATTTTTCTATATCATATAACAGATTATATATTAATATCTATTACTCTGCCAATGCAAGTCAAAGCATAATAGATTGAAAGTCATCTTAATTTCCTTTTCAATGTTAGTTCTTGCATTCACTTGATAAGTCTGGCACAGCTGTCAAGTTCACTTGTTAAAAAATGTTGAGAGTGATGGCGCAGTGGTAGGGCCTTTGCCTTTCACACAGCTGACCCAGGACAGACCATGATTCGATCCCCTGGTGTCCTATATATTCCCCCGAGCTAGGAGTGATTACTGAGTGCAGAGCCAGGAGTAACCCCTGAGCGTCACCAGGTGTGGCCCCAAAACAGAAAAAAAATGCTGAGGGAGAGAAAGAGGAAAAAAATGTCTGTCACGGAGGCAGGCAGGGAAGAGGTCAGGAGGAAGGGTAAAGGGAAAACTAGGGACATTGGTGGTGGGAAAAGTGCATTGGTGAAGGGTAGTGGACATTTTAATGAAGAGTGCTGGACATTATGTGACTACGACTCAATCATTATTTTGTAACTATAAAAAAAAATACTAGGGATATCCTTGTAGACCACAGTGTTTAAATAAAGTATTTTTTGTGTGTGTGGTTTTTGGGCCACACCCAGTAACGCTCTGTGGTTACTCCTGGCTATGCACTCAGAAATTATTCCTGGCTTGGGGGATCATATGGGACGCTGGGGATTGAACCCAGGTTTGTCCAGGGCAGCTGCATACAAGCAAATGCCTTACTGCTGTGCTGTTGCACTGGCTCCTAAATAAATAATTTTTAAAAATTAAAAATAATTTGCTTCAGATTTTTCTTTCAAATGCTTTCAGGTCATCTGCTCCAACAAAAAATTTTAAATATTGCTCAGAGATTCCTTAAAGAATCTGCTTGCTGCTGGGCAGTGTGCCTCTTTTCATAGAGAACCCTTCAGACCAGGAAGAAAGTTCCTAGGCAAACCTGCTTGTCAGCTCCTTACCACCACCTTCTAAGTTCCAAGGTACAGAATCATTCATAGAAAACTTTCTAGAAACCTCAATCAAAGACTCTAGACTTCAGGACTTCAGAGTAGCATCTGGAGGGTTAAGATGTACTTCATTAGATGTTATCCAATAGGGTGAGGTGTTGAACCAAAAGATACCCAACTTCCTTTTACTCCAATTTAACTGAAAAATCATACAGACTTGTCTCTGCTATCAGTAAATCTATAAATCCATACAGAGGAACACAAACATATAAATGGAAACAATGAAAAACTAATGTTGAACGTATTTATTCAGTCTCAGTGAAATTTTTTCTGAACTTGAAATACTGTATTGTATTTGTTAGTAGATATCTAGGACCAATGGAAAAACAAGGCCAGGGCCAGAGCAATAGCACAGTTGGTAGGGCATTTGCCATGCATGTGACTGACCAGGGTTTGGTCTCCTGCATTCTACATGATCCCTCAAGCCTGTCAGGAGAAATTTTTGAGCAGAGCAAGGAGTAATCTCTGAGCACCAATATATGTGGCCCAGAAACCAAAACCAAAAGCAAAATAAAAATAAACAAGGCCACATAAACACAATGATGGGAAATCTATAGGAGTATATGTATAAATTAACACATACATAATCTTTATATCTGAATAATAATGCTGAGCTGACAGCAATTTGTTTTCATCCGTTCATTCAAGGTCAGGGCAAACATTTCCTATGGGAGAAAGCAACATGTGTCGGCATTCATGCTTCCTTCCTCATAGCTTCTTTCTCTCTCAGTACCTAGTGGAGATAATACATCTATATGACTCACAAATACAGTTCTGTTGGTGGGCACCTTCCCCGTTCACCTTGGCTAAGTATGCACTGTCAGCCAGGAGTGGGGGAAATTAAATTGGCAGGAAGCTCACCACAAAGTGAGGTGAGTGTAGTTAAGGTAGAGAAAGGATCACTATGACAATGATAATTGGAACTGATCAATTTGAATAAGAGCTGTGTGCTGAAAGGGGATAAAGTGGTACCCCTTCATTAACAAAAGTGCAAACCACAAGATCAAACAGGAAAGAGAGGAGAGAGAGAGAGAGAGAGAGAGCGAGAGCGAGAGAGAGAGAGAGAGAGAGAGAGAGAGAGAGAGAGAGAGAGAGAGAGGAGAGGAGAGTGAATGATTGCCTCAGAGGTAGGTGGGGCCGTAGGAGAAAAACTGGGGACATTGGTAGAGGGAAAACTGCACTGGTGAAGGGTGGTGAACATTCTATGGCAGAAATTCAACCATGAACAATTTTGTAACCACAGTGCTTAAATAAAGTAATTATAAAAAGAAAAAAAGGAGTAATTGGACAGCTCACCTCATGAAACCTCACAAAGATTAGAAAGCAATATTTGCCTGTTTTTGGCATGCATTGGTTCAAAATTTTCCAAGATTCTTTTAGTTTTGCCTTTTTTCCCTTTGACTGACAAAATTAGTTAAATTAATAGGTTGCATCTGTTACCAATCGAACTTTGGGAGGAAGCTGCAGAATTAAGCAACATAGTTGGCGAAGTGGTGCTAATGCCATTTTGACATTGACTTGGAACTAAAAAAGATTCAAAAGGCAACTGCTACTTCTTAAGGAAGCTTAATTTTTTTAATACACTCAGAAACTGACCCATTAGCATTGATATATCAACATCTCCTGGCTCTAAAGCTTTAAAAATACTGTGATTTTCATGTTCCTTTCATCCTAGTCTCCATACCAAGATTGTTCGTTGAACCTTGTTTGGTTATTCAAAGAATGTGCACATTAAAAGGCATAGTAAAAATGTACCCATTTATTCTATAACTAAGTAAAGTAATCAATCAGTAAAGAACATGAAAAGAAAGAAAGAAAGAAAGAAGGAAAGAAAGAAAGAAGGAAAGAAAGAAAGAAAGAAATCACTTGAAATAAAGAAATAAAAGCCATTCCTTTTATACTGACAAACTGAAGAATGGAACTCAGTCTCTACACTCATTAAGATTGGAAACCAGGATCTCAGTAACACAAAGTTTTACATTTTAGAAGAATTTTAACAATTGCATTTGTAGGAGGTTAGACTGGACTAATTAATTTCTTTAAAAACCTTATTTAATTGTTACTTTCAAAAATTATCTTTACTTAACCACTAATAAAAGTCTGAGATTTTTGGATTAATTTTCAAGTCTACATAATTATTTTCATTTATTTATCAACTTTTCTCTGACTATACTCCTTGTTGGTATATTTCCTTCCTGTACCTCCTGGCATGACCCCCTGCCCTGGACTTGTCCCACCAATTGGAAATCCAGACCTGTACTATAGACTCAGTTTTATGCAATTTTTACTTGTGGCTCCCTTGGAATATTCTAGAGGGATTTTAAAGGGGCAAGATGTTCTCTCGTTGAGAAATGCTGTTATTTAGAGTAGAGCACCTTATTCATAAGAAACGTGTAAGCTATAATAAATTAAGCACAATGAAATTAGTACAATGAAACCATAGAAAAAGAAAATATTCAACTCAATAAATGCTTCTTGGTATTTGGGATGTTCAGTAGCAGCAAATCTCACATTTACCAGGTGGCTGACTTTTATCAGGTAGATTATAGTGCTGCTCATTGGTTTGGAACTTAACAATGATCTAATATTTAATATTAAACATTCCTTATATACATGTGAGATTTGGAAGTCTGATAGAAATATCTTTCTATTTTTTTTAAAGAATGACAGAAAGTAGCAGGGATTTCAATAAATATCCATTTCAGAAGAAGTTACTTTAAAATCAGTTCATTCTAGTGATGAGGGAAGTGTTTTTACCCCCTCCATTGCTGGCAAAAATATCTCTCAACAGCTTTAATTTGTCTCTTTCGCACTTTTGTTCGAGTCTTTTCAAGAGAAAAAAAACTTTAGCAGAGAAATCAAATAAAGCCATCTCTGTTATAAAAATTCTACTGCTAAACTTGTGTTATAAAATTAAATTATGGAACATCAACTGAAAAAATGATTGTATCTATTGTATTCCTATTTTCAAGAGCAGAGCAGAGTAGTCAAGGTGATTTGCGAATGCCGAAGCATGTAAAAATATAATGCCATTATTTTCTTGAATACTTGAGAAGACAGGCATCATTTTGAAAACATAAATTTAGATATAAGAGGCTGATTTTCTTTATGCAATAGAAGAAAGTATAAATCAGTATTTTTCAAGTTGAGGTTTAACAGCAGGTTCAGGAAGAATCTTCATCATGAGAGAGGGAATGCTTTAGGTGATTTTATTCCTAAATATTCACACCAGTCTTGCTTTTTAAAGTATGTAAGGCAGTGTATAAGTGTATATGGATACATCAAATTCAGTAAGGTATGTCAGGCATGAAAGTAAGGGAGAAATAGTAAACACAAGAATTGTGTCATATAAAGGAACAAGGAGTGAGGTCATGGACACATATAGATCTTTAAGCCACTAAGGAATGTTAGAATGTTATACATTTTAGTTAAATGGATCACAAAATTGGTCTTGAGGATTTTAGTAGCCTCAAAAAAAAAAATAAAAGGAAATCACACAACCGAAAGATCCACACCCATTTTAACTACATACTTCGTCCCTCCTTCCACAGAGTATTCCCTTATATCCCCATTTTAGAGAATCATCAACCCTAATGGGAGAGCTACAAAAATGCCTACACAGAAGAATTTCAAGAGGGAACTTTAAAGGACAACAAAAATATCCAACAGTAGGAAGAGCCTGAGCCTCATGAAAACAGCCATTCACAAAGATTTGTGTATTGTATTGCATGATTCTGTTTATAAGAAATATCCAAAATCAGGATAAATGAGATTGATAGTTGCTTATAGTAGGGAGCACAGAGGTTGGAAAGAGGCTACTAATGGTTATGGGGTTTCTTTTACGGCTTCAAAACAGATTCAAAAATTAGACTGCCAAGACAGGTATGAAGCTTTATGAAATGCAGCTTGGGAATTGAACTGCTGACCTCACACAAGTGAAATAATAATTTCTGGGGGTGAAATAATGTTTTATGGGGGTTAAGCTGTGTATCCCAGTTTGATAAAACTGTTACAAGTGAAATATTGTTCTCATAGAAGACCAGAGATGGGCAAATGAAGTGCCTATCATAATCACTTGAGATCTTTAAGCTCTGATGAAGAGACCCACACCTCGATTTGTAATTAAACTTTCTGGAACATATTTTGGTCTCCCCTCAATGCACAGTTTAGTAAAATCTCAATCCAGTGAGAAGCTCTACTGATGAAAAGAATGGGCAAACAATCGTGGTAAGAGGAAAGGCAGACCCTGTCACAGCTCTATAAGAGATTTCCTATTCCCTTATCCTTACTATGTGGTAAGCTTAGTGATGAGTGCTTCCAGGGTCTTTATTCAAGCCCTGTAAGATCCGTCTGAGAAACAGCTGCCGGTGAAAGATCACAGTAATAGTAAGCTATGCTATCATTATACAACATGACCTCTGTGTCTCTAAGTGTGTGTACAAGTTAGGATATACAACTATTGACTCATTTCTTTATAGACTGAGATTTTAGTTTACTTTGAGGAACTTATAGGCTCTGACAATGTCATATCCTTTGTTAGAAAGTGGAGACTTTGCAGGTTACCTTTGAAGTCCTTCCTCTAAACAAGGCCCCATTGTCCTTTGGGAGACCAGAGTCTGCACCCACTCAATTGGTTAGATTTCTGAGACAACAGAGTCCCCAATTCCTTGAGAAACACCACATGATATGCTATGACTAATAAAATCCTAATTTTGCAAATGCTACGCTTAATAAATTACATTCTAGTCCCTGTAACGATGTCATTCACACTTATATGACTTCTGACATGAGCAATGAACGGGAGAGAATGGGGTGTAATTGTGCGGAGCCTACTTAGCCCATGAGAGTTCAGGTCATTATCCTTCAGATATAAACGTGGTCTGTTGAGCCCTGGGACTTTCCGGTCATTTGTGATCTTCTGATCAAGAGACAAGGTTGCCAGCTTTTGGTGGCTTTTCCATCATCTCTATTGTCACTAGTTTCACAGGAGAGAGTAGACTTTCTATTCTCCAGGGCTAAAGTCTTGAACACTAGAATCAGAATTTAGACTAAGAGGGTATTGAAGCCCTTCTCTGATATTATTTATCAAAATAGCAAGTTCACTGATAAAGCTTGAAATTTTATGCTGTGTCCAGTGATGCACTGATTTGTAATAGTCTGGGTTCTGTTCTCCAGTGCCTACATTGAGTGCATAAATGCAGGGATACCAGGGCCTAGAACCAGGTTGAAATAACTGACTGCAATTTTTGCTTGTGAGAAAATGTCATTAGATAGTTGAATGAATGATTGGTTATTGGAAGACAATTTTCCATAGGAGCTGAGTTCTCCATAAGTGCATGAACTTTAGAAGCAAGGTAGGTATGAAATCAAGTGATGCTGCTTATTCACATTCCCAGGTGTAACTGCCTTTTCTCTTTGAACAGGTATGTGGGCTCAGCAACAAGCAACTATACACCTTATCCTCTTGATTATTGTGTTTCAACCA
>PVKC010051626.1:0-10388 GCA_004027635.1 Crocidura indochinensis | reverse complement strand
TGAACCAATGACCTTTTGCATGAAAGGCAAACACCTTACCTCCATGCTATCTCCCGGGCCCCAAGGAGCGAGTTCTGAGTGCAGAGCCAGGAGTAACTTCTGAGCACCGCCGGGTGTGACCCCAAAAATTAAAAAAAAAAATGCATGGATCTATGTAAATGTTCCTTATAAGGTGTGTTTATGTATCTGAGTAATGTTTAAGAATGGCTTTAAGAAAAGTGATTAATAACTGTTAGATAAAGAATATTTGAATCCTGGTAAATGGTAAATCTGAGTAATCTTTAGAATGTCAGTTGAAATTGTCTCAATTGATATTTGTGCTACACCTGGGGCCTGAGCTGTGGCACAGTGGTAGGGTGTTTGCCTTGCAAGTGACTGACCTAGGATGGACTAGGATTCGACCCCCCAGTATCCCATATGGTCCCCCAAGCTAGGAGCGATTTCTGAGCACATAGCCAGGAGTAATCGCTGAGTGCCACCGGTTGTGGCCCAAAAACAAACAAAAATTATGCTACATCCCCCTTTTTCCTGAATTCCTCATGGACAGGCAACCAAGGTATTTTAGGGCGCTAATCCCTATGAGTACAGGGTTTTTTTTTCAAGCTTCCTTTCTTACAGGTAAAATTTTTCTTGCTTCCCTCTCTGCAGAGTATTGGCTGCTTTGAAGAAGCTCCTATAATAGTAGACAGCTTTTTTAAAAAAATCCTCCCCAGGTAGTTAGGGCCCTTTTAAACTTGGTGCCACCCAAGATCTCAGGATCTGTTAACAAGATGAATGTAACGTTAGACTGTATCTTAAATGGGATATATTCTTTGATCACTTTCTCCTCTGAGTCATTTGTATAAAAGAATGCAACTATCTTTTGTGTATTGACTTTGTAGCCGGCCATTTTAATGTATTGGTTTATTGCTTCTAGAAGCTTTTCTGTGGACTCTTTAGGGTCTTCCATGTATAGCATCATGTCATCTGCAAATATAGATAGTTCAACTTCCTCTTTTCCTATTTGGATTCCTTTGATTTTTCTATCTTGTCTGTTTGCTATTGCTAGAAATTCTAATAATATGTTAAATAAGAGTGGAGACAGTGGACATCCTAGCCTCATGCCTGACCTTACTGAAAATGCTTTCAGTTTTTTTTCCATTAAGAAAAAATATTGGGGGCTGGAGAGATAGCCTGAAGGTAAGGCATTTGCCTTGCATGCAGAAGGTCAATGGTTCAAATCCCGGCATTCCATATGGTCCCCTGAGCCTGCCAAGAGCAATTTCTGGGCATAGAGCCAGGAGTAACCCCTGAGTGCTGCTGGGTGCGACCCAAAAACAAAACAAAAAAAAAAGAATAATATTGGCTGTGGGATTTTTATAGATAGTTGTTAGGTTGTTGTTGACTTTGTCTTTTTCTTCTTTCCTAATGTAATTCTGTATTGCTATGATTTTACCCTTAATTACTGCTTTTGCTGTGTCCCACAGATTTTAGCAATTTGTTTCTTCATTATTGTTAGTCTCAAGGAATCTTTTTATTCCTACCTTTATTTCCTCTTTGATACAGTTTTTGTTGAGCAGCATGTTGCTTAGGAATATTGAGGGGAAAGGATCCATGGATCAGAGTGGTTTGAACACAGCTCCTTGGGGCCGGCATGGTGGCGCTAGAGGTAAGGTGTCTGCCTTGCAAGCACTAGCCTAGGATGGACCGTGGTTGGATCCCCTGGCGTCCCATATGGTCCCACAAGCCAGGGGCAATTTCTGAGCATTTAGCCAGGAGTAACCCCTGAGCATCAAACGGGTGTGCCCCCCAAAAAACCAAAACAAACAAATAAATAAAAAAAACGAACACAGCTCCTGGTTGTCAGAGAATTGGGGAGTGGGTATCTATAGGATTGCCTAATATCACATCACCAACAATCAATGATCAATACAGTACCTCCTTTGCACCCTGACTGCACACACTCAAAATGCCTATGGGGCTTGATTACATACAGAAACTCTTCTATTGCAATGAGCACCCAAAGGAAACACTGTTAATGGCAAACCAAAGGGCTTTAGTGCTGGCTGCTGCACCAAATGTATTTTCCTGGGCAAAAGCACCCTTCATGTGCTCAATTTTTGCTTCATCTCTTTGTAGATTTCTGTGATTGCCTTTGTCCTTCTGAGGAATCCCTAGCCCAATTTTCAGTCTTTTTCACTTTTCAGATGATTTCACAAGCTCATCCTGTTGCACAGCAGCTGCCCCTGGTCCATCATCAGCTGCCCCTGGTCCACCATCTTCCCGTCTACACATCAGGTAGGATCCTCAGTCAACCAGTAAACCTCCAATTGTCTCTTGTTGGTGCCGATTCTCTGTTGACTTAGATTTGCTCCTTTGCTGGTTATCGATGGATCCTCCAAGAGCTCCCAGAATGAGAAATTGATTCCCATTCCCCATCCCTTAGGAAGGGAAAGCGATCTTGGTAATATTTATCTGAGGCAAATAATCCACACAGATAGGAGGATAAAAAGGCAAGAAGGTCGGACGCAGAATCCTGTCAGCCTGCCAGCAGCTCCAAAACTCCAGAGCCTCCCAGTTAGCTGCCCCACAGGATCCTGAGCACCTCGATCCACCACTATTTATTAGCCCCTCCACAGTGCCCCCACCTGGAAGGTCATAGGTGGAAAAATAGGCAGAGATAAGGAATTTTTAGAAAAATATTATAAAGGCTTCCATATATAACAATTCCCCCTTCTTTAGTAAAGCAACCATAATAAGATACAAAAATATGGGACTGGAGAGATGGTACAGCGGTGTTTGCCTTGTAAGCAGCCAACTCAGGACCTAAGGTAGTTGGTTCCAATCCTGGCATCCCATATGGTCCCCTGTGCCTACCAGGGGCTATTTCTGAGCAGATAGCCAGGAATAACCCCTGAGCATCGCAGGGTGTGACCCAAAAACCAAAAAAAGAGAAAAAAGTAACATTCCCTATAATTACAAAGGGAAAAATTAAACAAAAAGATCAGAGCAGCTGCTTGCTTAATTGCCGACTTGGCTTATTGATTCCTGTGGCCCTTTTTCTCCCCTTATTTCCTTGGAAACTTTTTCTGATGACCATTCTGCTCCATGTTTTTCCTAGAGATTTCATCACCCTAGAAGTCATTAAAGGGAAATTGGTCGAAGATCAATTTTCTATAGCTACTTCCAGCTGGCTTGGGACTGTAGTCTCAATCTCTAGGTAAGGTGAAATCTCATATTTCCCTAAATGAGCAGTTAACTGGTTCACTTTTGCAGTCTTAACACCTGAAAAGGATCAGATCAATTAGACAGGGGAATATTACTTAACTCAACCAGGCCTTGGTACAACTAGAATGGCACAACTATTCTTATTGTCTGTAATGATAGCACAAATTAAACAACAGGAAACAGCATTATAGCATTATCAATAAACACAGCTCTGAGTTATCTTAGTCAGACTAATGCTTGCATGTACAATTTATGATCTGGTTTAGTACAACTAGTAAGAACATTTTCACATGTTATTTCAAAGAAGTGGGTCTTAAGTTAGACCCACTAGAATTTTAATTAACTACAAAAATAGTTTTTCTCTTCACCTTTACCTTGTACCTTACCAGGTATTTGAATAACTTGGCTTTTTCCTTTGCACATATACAACACTGTTGGAGAAAAAAAATCTCCACCTGGGGCACCCCCATTACTTACAGAGCTTTTCTAAGGATTGGTTGTAGACGCAGCAGGTTTATCACGTCACAGTCACTCAGGTTTGGCTGATGAGTTGGTTAATTCATGATGATCTTGTGGATGGCCGTGGGCATCTCACCCTCTGTAGGAATTTCCAGAGGTGGCCTGTCTGTTCCACTCCTCTTCAGGTTTGGAAGAGAGTGATCTCGAATTCCCTTTTTTCCTTTCCTTGAGACTGAGGGTAGAAGTTGAGAGCAGGGCCCACAGGCTGCGGACAGTTAGTACAGATGCAGAAACTACTAGAAATCTTCAATTTCCTTACTCAGGCATTCATCTTGGTGTCTTCCTGGTCTTTACAGCCAAATGCTTAAGGGTGCCTGCTTGTCACACCACCTCAATTCCAATTATTCCTCTGAAAGAGGGCTTTGGGGTCCCCTTACTAATTTTAAGATTTCCTGTCTGCATGGGGATCACTCCTCATGCAGAGAGGAAAGCCATGTGCTTGTATCTTGTGCAAAGCAACATGATGCCATGACATAAAATGGTACTGAAAGGTTCTAGGAGAAGAGAAAAAGCAAATATTACTTAAATTTGCACAGGAAATTCTAGAATCTTTTTACAACGAAATCTTTCATCTTTTTAATTCTTAAAACCATGACAGGGGTTGGGCGGTGGCGCTGGAGGTAAGGTACCTGCCTTGTCTGCGCTAGCCTAGGACGGACCGCAGTTTGATCCCCTGGTTTCCCATATGGTCCCCCAAGCCAGGAGCGACTTCTGAGCGCACAGCCAGGAGTAACCCCGGAGTGTCACCGGGTGTGGCCCAAAAAAAAAAAAACAACAACCCATGACCATATTTACAAAGCCTCTTGTGATACAAATATTAATGTTCTTGGTAGCAAATAATAACATTTTAATCATGCTTAATTCTACATATAGAATATAAACGTTTACTTAGTCTTCTGGCCTCAGTTTACAGGCAGAAGACATCAGCAATTCACATTACTCAAATTAATTCTGAATGCCAGGAAGAATGCTTACTACTTCTGGCAATAATTAACAATCGCCAATTTTAAAAACCTTTAAACTGGACCTCATTGATTCCTTTAAATCCTTGACTATTTTCCTTAAAACTAGCTTTTATCTTTTAGATGTTTATAAGATTTCTTATTACCCCATTTTCACCCAATAGCATGAGAACACTATAACATGCTTAAAAACATTCACACTCCTTTTATGTTAATCTAAGGCAAGGGACCTCAAACTTTCTAAACAGGGTCCCAGTTCACTGTCCCTCAGATCATTGGAGGGCCATACTATAGTAAAAACAAAAATTATGATCAAATTCCTATGCACACTGCATATATCTTATTTTGATGTGAAGAAACAAAACGGGAACAAATACAATATGTGGCCTGCGGGCTGTAGTTTGAGGACCACTGATCTAAGGCATATCAATAATAATCATTCAGTTTGACTATACTGTTTCTTTCCTAGTACACATTCCTAATTTCTTTTGCACATTCTCAAACTTTCTGCCTGCACCTACTTTCCTTTCTAACCTTTCTAACCTTTTTGCACATCCTCAAACTTTCTGCATGCAAGGCAAACGCCCTACCTCCATGTTAATTTTATTCAGCCTCTTCTCTTTCTTTTTAACTTCTATTCAACTAATCCTTTAGGAGCAGTTCTGCTGCTAAAAACCAACACATGCACGCAACTTACAGCTAGTCTTTCCTTAAGGACCAGTTTTTTAAGTTTACAGCCTAGAACCCAGCACTAGGACTAAGAACAGAGCTTTAAATTGTCCGCTGCCTTTTTGGAATTACTTTGCCGAATATTTTTGCACCTAGCGGACCAAATTCTGTTTGTTCCCTTTTCTTTAGATATTCACAACCTAGTACCATCAAGATTTTCACATTAAAGCTACCTAAAAAACCCATCATTAAGTTTGATGAGATAAACTCCACATGGAATTGAGATACTCTAGCAATAACATGCATTCACAAAATTAACAATATTGTTTAAAAAAGCCAATCACAATAATTTGTAACATTTTTTTTTACCCAAATGTTCATTCTAAGAAACTTTTTAAACACACATTTTTTTTTTCTTTCCAGCCAGGTGAACCTGGGATCGGACAATAGGCCCTGCCCTGAGGGCTGGGTGAATTCCTTTCTTTAGATAAGACTCCCGTCTTTCCAGGCTGGAGAGTCAAAAAAAGCACTTTTTCCTCTTTTTTTTTCAGTCAAAAAAAAAAAAAGCAGCACAGTTTAAAAGTTGCTGGTACTAGCTTCCATGATGTTTTGATTTTGCTTTGCTTCTTTCACTAGCCACATGTCCATCTTTTTCTGGCCTTCACTAATGCATGGCAGGAAAGCTGGATGATTGCAAAGTCCAGAAATTCTCCAGGTAAAATTTATCCCTGATGGCCATTGAGAAATCTGGGGTATGCGATCTCTGACACCCTCTGCCATGTCCCTGGAATAGCAAAGCCGATTTATCATACAATTTCTGACCTAAGGAGAAGTGGCACTCTTTCTAGAGTTATTCTCCATGTTTAAACCAGACAAAGAAAAAACATGAAACACAGAACCACAGACAGACAGACAGTGGCGCCACACTAGAACAACCCTTGAGAGGTTAGGAGAGGGAAAGCATAACACTTTTAGCTCTTAGAATCAAGTCATGATGGAATGTCCCTTCAACCGGCCATTCACCCTTCCTTTCTTGACCGGGAAGGAACGTTTCTGGGCTCTTATTTTTAGACCAATGATCAAGGGAGAGAGACAGAGAGAGAGATAGTGATCAAACTTGTCCCATGCTGACAAGTAGTTTAAGTTAGGGCTCCCAATATCCCGTTTCAGCTCAGTACTGTGCGGGGGTCTTGTCCCCAGCGAAGGCTTCCTCCCTGGGACCTTACCTCAGCAACCATCTAGGTGTTCCTTGATTTCTGGTCGGTAGTCTGCCTCAACACGTCTGCTGGGCTGACTAACTACACATTATTCCCTCTCAAGAGAGTCAGCATACATGACCACCACCAGTACTGAACATCTAGTGCACACACAGGACCTTTATACAGTGCAAGGGTCTTGACCCCAGCAGAGACTTCCTCCCTGGGTCCTCACCTCAGCAACCACAAGGAACCAACTTTCACAAAAACGAAGGGCAGCAGAGCCACAATTCCAACTACTAACAACCTCACAGCCATAACATACCAAGAGCCAGAGATCAAACTTGTAAAGAAGCAGAATGTAGATCAAAGAGGAAGTGTCCGACAATTATAAGAGGGGCTTGTGTTTTGCTTAAACCAATGTGTTCCTAATCGGTGCTTAGTTTTCCTTCTGTGGGGGACAAGCCTTTATCTGGAGAGGCTTGGCTGAGACCCCCTCATCCTCACACAAGGTTTTTGACACCGGACCTCGCATTTTGGCTCTTAAATGAGGTACCTGCACCCGGTGGGCTGTTTGTGAGTCGGACTTAGAATCACCAAGAAGGTGGACAGACAGGAGACAGAGAGGAATTAAAGGAACATTCAGAGACACAACTGTACAATTCACAGAATAGTCCTTGACTTATAGACACCACCAACAACCAGCTCCTGCAGAGGCACAATTGTAAAATTCACAGAATAGTCCTTGACTATAGACACCAACAACAGCCAGCTCCTGCAGAGGCACAATTGTAAAATTCACAGAATACTCCAAGACTATAGAATAACTAGCTCCTGCAGTTGCAGACCAGTGGCGCAAACCAGAAAGTAAATCCGAAACCAAGCCAGCAACCTGCACAGAGATCAGACATTTACCCAAAACAAGACGAGACAAACCAGACTAACAAGAAAGCAAGAAGAACATGTATCTCACCCGCCTCAACCTCGTTGAAACGTCTGGAGCGCCTGCTGAGGAATCCCTTCATGGTTGCCAAATGTTGGGGTTCGGGGGATCCGTCCCCCTCTCTTCAGTGGCATCTCGAGTGTTTCAAGGAGAGTCAGAAGCCAAATTTGTAAAGGGTGATTTATTTTCTGGTACCAGGGTGACACCAGGGTCAGTGCTCAGGGAGAAACCCCAGAGCAAAGACCCCGAACCATTACTTAAGCAGTGTTTTTATAGAGCACTTTTCCAAAGGGGCAGCATATGTCACGGAAGTAGTACTCCGTTGGTTACATATTACTTAAGAATACAGCACAACTTAGTTAAAAGAAAGAGATATTTATCAAACAAAGAAACAATTGTTGAAGCCTAACAGACCACTACTAGAAAAATATTAAACTTAAGGTTACATTTTATTTCAAAGGATGGAGGTGAGGGAGTGGCTATCTTACTGAGCAGAGATAACAGCATGAGCAAATTGGGCTATACTGCCCTCCAGGTTCCTATCTCTTTCTTCTAACCTTAGCCTGTGATTTTGAAGGTCAGGAAACAAGGAGACTTGGAACCTTAAGAAGTTTTAAACTATACACGCTTATAAAAAGCAAAAATTCTTTATTCTTATCAGCATAAGCTCATCACAGGAAAAAGTAAATAAAAACTTCTAACCTAAACACATGTATCAAGGAATCAACTACAAGCTCCAGAGATGATAGATCTACGACATACAAAATGAAGAATTCAAAATAAGTTCTTCCTTGGAAAATTGAGTGGAGAATCTGGAATTCAATGATCAAAGATCTAGTAGGTGATGGGGAGCTCCCGAGACATTCAAAAAGTCCAATTGTAATCAGAAGACAGATCGATTGAAGAGATGCTAGAAAGGCAGTGTAGCAGGTGGGATAAAGCACATTTTCCATTCATGTCTGTTACTCCCCTCCGCCAATTTCCTGTTTTGATTTGAAGGGAAGACCTGCCCACATCTGGAGGTGTCTTTGGCTTCCTGTTTTGCTGACATTGAGAGGCACAAGGGAGTTACCTCAGGGGCAAAAGAGCATAGATTGGGGAAGACTGAGCTGGAGGAGGTAGAGAGGTTTACATTGAGAGGTGACTGGTAGAAACAGGTTTGAATGCAGGGCTACTTATGGAGCAGGCTTACACGATTTAAAAAAGCTTAGGAGCCACACATGGTGGCCAGGGTGTTAATAAAGCTTTATGTCTACTGAAACCTGATTGCCTGTAGATCATTATCCTGTCGCCACCCTGAGACCACTAGCTGAAGGGGGTTGGAGGCACTTGGCCTGGGCCAGCAGAGAAAGGCCCTCCATCCATTCATCTCACCATCATCTTCCACCATCAAGGACTGTATAATTAATAAGTTTTTCAACACATGTACAGGCTGACAAGGAAGCCCATTTTGGGGGCACTGGTTTGGGCCCCTACTTAGGAGGAGTAGGCACATCCCCAAGATCACTGGAGGGACAACTATAATGATGACCAATAGGTATCTGAACTTATCCAAGTTTTTATGCCATGCAGAAGTCCATGAAAGGTCTGAAATTGATGTACAAAGTACAGCCAATTATTTGTTGATGGAAGCTTTAATAGGAATATGATAGGGGTCGGGCGGTGGCGCTGGAGGTAAGGTGCCTGCCTTGCCTGCGCTTGCCTAGGACAGACCACTGTTCAATCCCCCGGTTTCCCATATGGTCCCCCAAGCCAAGAGCGACTTTTGAGTGCATACCCAGGAGTAACCCTTGAGCATCACTGGGTGTGGCCCAAAAACCAAAAAAAAAAAAAAGGAATATGATAGAAGCAATCTTTTAGATCAATTATTATTAGTGGCCAGTCTTTTTTGGAATAACTACAGGAGATGGTAAACCTGTATGCAGTTTGTCTATGGATATTATGATAAATTCACAGCTCTAAGATCCATCAAAAGTCTCCATTTCCTGGATTTTTTTTGTAAATATGGGCGAATTCCATTGAGAAAAAGAAGTTTCAATATATCCTAATTTTAGCTGTTCATCCACTAATTCTTTCAGTACCTTTAGTTTATCAGCTTTTGGGGGCCACTGACCTGTCCAAATTGGTTCATCAGATTTCCATTTTATTTTTTATCAGTGCTGGAGTTTTAATGGCAGTGGCCCCTAAGAAAAATTTTGAGTCTTTGAATCAAAGGAAGGTTCAGGTGCTTCTAGAGCTAATGGGATATGGAATTCTGCATTCCACTGTTTGTGGAGGTCACAACCCCACAAGGATGGTGAAAATGGGCCCATGTGAGATCTAATTATAGCTCTTTGATTTTCTGGATTATGAAATGCCATAGTCTTTATACTAAGCAAACAGGAAATTAAACCTCCCATTCCTTCCAGAGAATATTGTATTTCCTGGAGAGGCCAATTTTCTGGTCATTCTTTATCAGAGATTATGGTAACCTGTGCTCTGGAATCCAGCATCCCTTCAAATGTCTGCCCTTCCAATTGAAGTGTTATCATTCGATGTTCATCGTTTTTTTTTTTTGTTTTTTGTTTTTTGTTTTTTGTTTTTTTTTTTAGGGGAGAGTACGAACGCAGTCCCCCACTACCACAAATTATGCAGTCGAGTTTCCCACATTTGGGGAAATCAAAGGGGTCAGCACATCCGATGTGCAATGGATAAGCCTTGCCCTGGGGAAACCACCTTCAGGATCATGGTATCTCCCCTGCCAGGTAAGTATTCGATGTTCATCTCTTAATTTAGCAACCATAGGGGCCGGGCGGTGGCGCTGGAGGTAAGGTGCCTGCCTTGCCTGCGCTAGCCTAGGACGGACTGTGGTTCAATCCCCGGTTTCCCATATGGTCCCCCAAGCCAGGAGCG
>PVKC010051625.1:0-10391 GCA_004027635.1 Crocidura indochinensis | reverse complement strand
CACCTTACCTCCAGCGCCACCGCCCGGCCCCTCTCTGTGCTTTTTGTTTGTTTGTTTTTGTTTTTGGGTCACACTTGGCACTGCTTAGGAGTTACTCCTGGCTCCATGCTCAGAAATTGCTCCTGGCAGGCACAGGGGACCATATGGGGCACCGGGATTCGAACCGATGACCTTTTGCATGAAAGGCAAATGCCTTACCTCCATGCTATCTCCCGGGCCCCCTCTCTGTGCTTTTTCTATGGCAGGGGTCCTCAAACTTTTTAAATGGGGCCAATTCACTGTCCCTCCAACTGTTGGAGGACCAAACTATAGTTTAAAAAAACTAGGAATAAATTTTTATGTCCCTCCAACTGTTGGAGGGTCAAACTATAGTTTAAAGAAACTAAGACTAAATTTCTGTGCACATTGCACATATATCTTAGATGGAAGTGAAAAAGCAAAATAGGAACAAACCCAATATTTAAAATGAATACAAGAAAAGTTAAATCGACAAACTTACCACTATTTCTCTGGGAAGTATAGGTTCTTTTGGCTGACCCCTTCCCAAGATTGAGAGAACGAGTCAAGAAACAGAGAGAAGGAGGGAGTCGGAGAGTGTAGCACATATTTCACACATGCACACTATGGGCCCAGGACAATCATCTGCTAAGCAGGAAAGGCAGTGGTGGTAAAAATGTCCAGTGGGCCAGATAAATGTCCTAGGTGGGCCACATATGGTCTGGGGCCATAGTTTGGGGACCCCTGTTCTGTGGCTTTTAAGTGCTTGGATTCTGTGCTTCAGCAATGTACAGTAGCCCTCAGGCCACCTGGTGGTGCTTCGGAAGTACTGGTGTGAGAGGTGGTGGGGTTGGTTGCATGCAAAGAGTATGTCTCAACTCCTGTACTATTTCTTTAGTCCTAGTTTTTTCTTTCTTTCTGTTCGTAAAATAAAAGTCATGGGGCCTGAGCAATAATACAGCAGAGAGGGCAACCCAGGTTAGATCCCCAGCATCCCATATTACTCCTGAGCCTGCCAGGAGTAATTTCTGAGCCGGGAGTAACCCCTGAGCACTGGTCTGACCCAACCCCCCAAAAATCATAATTTGTAATTATGATTCATTTTTCATACCCTACCTTGCTTCAAGCTGAGGGCCATGCTTAATTTTTATTTTTTGTTGTGTTTTGGTACCCTACAGTTCATAGGGTCTATTCCTAGTTCCGTACTTGGGAATTATTTTGGCAGAGTTCAGAGTATGTGGTGTTGGGGATCAAACCTGGGCTACCACATGAAAAGCATGTATTTAGCCTGTTGAGTTGTTTCTCCACTCCTACTCAAATAGAAGTAAAGGGAGTTCTTCATTACCTTCTCTATGTACTGGGGTTCCAGTCTTGCATTATTTATAACATTAACATGTTTGTTGACTGTTTAGGGGTCTGGGGATTACATATAGAGTTTCACACATACTAGGCAAATGCTCTACTGCTGACCTGCATCTCTTGCCCCTGAATCCTTTTTGTTTGTTTGTTTGTTTGTTTGTTTTTCTCTTTGTGTGTGAAGCAAGGTATTTTTGTTTTGTTTTGTTTTTGGATGATATCCAGTAGTGCTCAGGGGTTACACTTGGCTCTGCATTCAGGAATGACTCCTAGCTGACTCCACTAAACCATATGGGATTCCAGGGGTTGGACCTGGGTTGGCCATGAGCAAGGCTGTTTACACCCTACATATCACTCTAGCTCCAGAGCAAGGTAGTTTTTATTAAAACTTATTTAGAGGGATTTTTGTTTTATTTCAAGGCTACACCCAGCAATGCTCAGGAGTTACTCTTGCCTCTGCACTCAAGAATCATTCCTGGTGATTTAGTGGGACCATCTGGAATGCTGGGGGAACCCAGGTCGGCTACATGCAAGGCAAACGCCTTACTCACTGTACTATCTCTCCAGTCCAGATATGTTTTTTGAAAGCAGATTTTATTGAAACTTTTTTTTAGAAAGATAAGGGGAGAGAGAGGGAGAAGTACATATTTGAGATGGAACACAGACTTCTCCAGATTGGAAATAAACAAGCCAGGAAACAGAGACAAGCAAGCAAGCAAGATACAACTTCAAGGGAGACACAGGCTTGGACAGAATGACTAAATTCTTTTTTTTTTTTGGGGGGGGGGCACACCCATTTGATGCTCAGGGGTTACTCCTGGCTATGCACTCAGAAATTGCCCCTGGCTTGGGGGACCATATGAGATGCCGGGGATCGAACTGCGATCCTTCCTTGGCTGGCGCTTGCAAGGCAGACACCTTACCTCTAATGCCACCTCACTGGCCCCGACTAAATTTGTTTTTAATCTTGGCTGTTCTTGCATGCCCTGTGGATTTAGCAGTGCCCAAACAAAGTTTTGAAGTTGTGTGGTATTCTAAATAAGATCCATTGAGCAAGAAGACACTGGTGTGGCACCAGTTGCATTAAACCAAGTCTCAAGTGGCAGTAGCAGAAAACTGGACACTGAGCCACTAGCACCACCCCCCCCCCACACACACACCCCTAATATACCCAGTGAGAAGTATTATGAAGGATCCAGAGAGTGTGACATTGCAGAGTCGTTTCAACTGGCATTCTTCTAGTAAGGTCTTTTATTCTTTCATATCTGCATGCTGAATTCCTCCCTCAATCACCTGAGGAGGCAGGCACTGTCTGGCCATCCATGTCGTGAGTGGTTCACCAGAGAGCAATATTTACTAGAGTAAGAGGTCTGTCTGTACACCAAAGCTGGAGAAACTGTTCTGCTGTCTGCTGTATTGTGAAAGAGTTGGAAACAGCATTACAAAAAAGACAAGGGCAACTTTCTTATTTCATTTTAGAAAATGTTGCTGAACAGTAAACAGTGGAAGATCTTGATTAGGGGAGTGTTACAGGATCCATTACATATATTCCTAATGGGGGCCTGGGAGATAGCATGGAGGTAAGGCGTTTGCCTTTCATGCAAAAGGTCATCGGTTCGAATCCTGGTGCCCCATATGGTCCCCCGTGCCTGCCAGGAGCAATTTCTGAGCATGGAGCCAGGAGTAACCCCTGAGCACTGCTGGGTGTGACCCAAAAAAAACAAAAACAAAAACAAACATATATTCCTAATGGATCTGTTACGATTCATTTGCGGGTTTGGTCTTTTTGGAGCTAATTTCTGAATTGTTGATACAGAAAACGTAGGTGTCCTAATATAAAGTGTGACATGACAGCCCTGGTGGTGCTCAGTTTGTTCACTTAAAAGAAGGCACAGTTCCAAAGGGGCACTGAGTGGAGCTTTTGTTTGTTTTCTGAAAAGGGGTGATAGACCAAATAAGATTGAGAACCTCTGGATTAAAATAATTAAAAAGAGGGGATGGTGGGGCCAGCGAGGTGGCGCTAGAGGTAAGGTGTCTGCCTTGCAAGCGCTAGCCAAGGAAAGACCGCAGTTCGATCCCCCGGCGGCCCATATGGTCCCCCCCAAGCCAGGGGCAATTTCTGAGCGCTTAGCCAGGAGTAACCCCTGAGCATCAAACGGGTATGACCCAGAAACCCCTCCCCCCCCCAAAAAAAAAGAGGGGATGGAGAGATAGTACAGTGGTAGGACGTTTGCCTTGCACATAGCCCATTCAGGATGGATGGTGGTTTGAAGGCCAGCATCCCATATGGTCCCTGGAGCCTACCAGGAGCGATTTCTGAGAACAGAGCCAGGAGTAACCCCTGAGCGTCAGCAGGTGTGACCCAAAAACAAAAACAAAAAAAACTAAATTAAATTTAAAATATTTATTTTGAAAGGGAGAAAGAAGAAAAGTGTGTGTATGGGTTAGCTGGGGTTGGGGGAAGGAATGATGCGTGGAAATTGGAGAAATTGAGGAAATTGGTAGTGGAAAATGAGCACTGGTGTTGGAATATTGTATGACCAAAATTACACTATCAACAACTTATTTTTTGGGGGGGGCCACACCCATTTGATGCTCAGGGGTTACTCTTGGCTAAGCGCTCAGAAATCGCCCCTGGCTTGAGGGGACCATATGGAACGCCCGGGGATTGAACTGTGGTCCTTCCTTGGCTAGTGCTTGCAAGGCAGACACCTTACCTCTAGCGCCACCTCACCAGCCCCTCAACAACTTCTTAACTCTGTATCTCCTGGTGATTTAATAAAAATACGGGGCCGGGTGGTGGCGCTGGAGGTAAGGTGCCTGCCTTACTGCGCTAGCCTTGGACGGACCGCGGTTCGATCCCCCGTGCCCCATATGGTCCCCCAGGCCAGGGGCGACTTCTGAGTGCATAGCCAGTAGTAACCCCTGAGCGTCACTGGGTGTGGCTCAAAAACCAAAAAAATAAAATAAAATAAAAAATAAAAAATAAAAATACAAAGATTTCTTTTAGCTGAATAACAAAAGCCTTAAATACAATTTTATTTATGATTTCAGAGTTTAGGAATTTGTATATTTCCAGTAAGCAGGGGTAATAATTGGTATGCTTGCAATATTCTCTAAAATATTCTCGAGGGGCCAGAGCAGTGGTGCAGGGCATAGTCTGCCTTGCACGCGCTAGCCTAGGACGGACGACAGTTCAATCTCCCA
This sequence comes from Crocidura indochinensis, assembly GCA_004027635.1. Taxonomy (NCBI): domain Eukaryota; kingdom Metazoa; phylum Chordata; class Mammalia; order Eulipotyphla; family Soricidae; genus Crocidura; species Crocidura indochinensis. The sequence continues at coordinate 5,831 of PVKC010051625.1, read as the reverse complement.
GTGTCCCATATGGTTCCCCAAGCCAGGGGCAATTTCTGAGCACATAGCTAGGAGTAAGTAACCCCTGAGCGTCACCGGGTGTGGCCAAGAAACTAAAACAAAACAAACAAACTCTAAGAGCTAACACATGTGAAGTGAATTGTCTTTTTTCCTTTTTTAGCATATGATTTAAATATAGAGAATGAAGGTGAACCCCACTAGTGAGTGGAGCCTTTTTGACTGTCTATGTCTGCTCCGTTTATAACCACAAAGGTTGTTGGGTGGATGACAGCTGTAGCCCAGCTATCTTCTGTCTCCCCACTCAGACAAATATTTCTTTGGGCCACACCTACTGTGCTAAGGACTTACTCCTGGCTCTTCACTCGGAAATTGTTTCTGGGGCTGGAGTTGATAGCACAAGGCTTTTGCCTTGCACAAGGCTGCCCCGGGACGGATCTGGATTCAATTCCCAGCATCCCCTATGATCCTCCGAGCCTGTCAGGAGCAATTTCTGAGCACAGAGCCAGGAATAACCCCTGAGTGCCATCAAATGTGGCCAAACCACCCCTTTTCCCAAAAAAAATTACTTCTGATGGGTCCAGGGGACGGACATAGAGGTTTCTGGGGATTGAACCTTGGTTGGCCCAATGCAAGGCAAGTATACTACATGTTCCCGCTCTTTCAGACACATATTTCCTGGCGACTTGTGTGTATCCTGTGCCACCAGTGATGGTAGCCCTGTTTCTCCCCTCTTTCTCCAGAATGCTGTCCGTGTTCCACGGGACTTTGAGGGCTGCAGCGTTCTCCGAAAATACCTAGGCCAGCTCCACTACCTGCAGAGTCGGGTCCCTATGGGTTCGGGCCAGGAAGCTGCTATTCCTGTCACCTGGTAAGAACTGGCAGGTCAAGGCCAGCATGATGAAGGGTACTAGAGATAGCCTGGGTCCAGGGATACCATTTTCTCTCCTAGCTGCTTAGTGTAGGAAGTGGCTTGATGTAGTTTCCCCAGATCTCCCTACCTCTGGCCCATTCTTGGGCAACTGACCCCTCATTTGATCACCCTTTTCCTTTCTTGGTGACATATCTGCAGGACAGAGATCTTCTCAGGCAAGTCTGTGGTCCACGAGGACATCAAGTACGAGCAGGCCTGCATTCTTTACAACCTTGGTGAGCAGCCTAAGTGCCTCTTCCTCGTCTGCTAGGGATTGAACCTGGGTTGGCTGCATGCAAAGCCAGGATCACAGCGGTGAGAGGCTGGTGGAGGGGATGGGCTCTGAGCCCCGCTGCCTTCCTCACCATTTTGCCAGCTCTTCTTTCTAGGCTCAGGGGCACCTCCTTGCTTGGACACTGCTATAGTCTGTTCTAGTCTGCAATATTCTCTAAAATATTCTCGAGGGGCCAGAGCAGTGGTGCAGGGCATAGTCTGCCTTGCACGCGCTAGCCTAGGACGGACGACAGTTCAATCTCCCAGTGTCCCATATGGTTCCCCAAGCCAGGGGCAATTTCTAGTCTGTTCTAGTCTGTCGGTTATGGCAGCGTTTTTCAACCACTGTGCTGTTGCATGCTAGTGTGCCATGAGATATTGTCTGGTGTGCCGTGGGAAAAATTCCAATTTCATCCATAACATGTGGCTTCGACTCACAATTAGACCAATCATTAGATTATTTCCTAATAAAGTAATTATAAAATAATTTTTTGTTTCTTTGATTCTTATTCAAGATAATTACTTTTTTGTTGTTGTTGTTTTTGTTGTTGTTGTTGTTGTTTTGGGGGCCACACCCAGTGGTGCTCAGGGGTTACTCCTGGCTGCTCAGAAATAGCTCCTGGCAGGCACGGGGGGACCACATGGGACGCCGGGATTCGAACCAACCACCTTAGGTCCTGGATAGGCTGCCTGCAAGGCAAACACCGCTGTGCTATCTCTCTGGCCCTAAGAGAATTATATAGTCAGTATAGGCACAGAGTCAAATTTTAATATTTTCTTTTCTTTCTTTTTTTTTTTTTTTTGTGGTTTTTGGGTCACACCCGGCAGTGCTCAGGGGCTACTCCTGGCTCCATGCTCAGAAATTGCTACTGGCAGGCACGGGGGACCATATGGGGCGCCGGGATTCGAACCGATGACCTTTTGCATGAAAGGCAAACGCCTTACCTCCATGCTATCTCCCAGGCCTTAACATTTTCTAATGATGATGTACCTCATTTTTTCTTTGTTTGTTTTGTTTTGTTTTTCATGAAAAAAGTGTGCCTTTGCACAAAAGGTTGAAAAACATTGGGTTATGGACAGGAATAGTACCCCATGTCCTCACTTTGTGTAGAGCAGGAAACAATGGAACTTGAACTTCCTGAGCTTCCTACTTGACCAGAGCTCAGACCCATTTTCCTAGTTATGGGTGACAGCTCAGTCTCTTGCCTTATCCTAGACATAGTCCTCCACTCCCCCCACCTCCAAAACAGCTATCTGGTTAGCTCTGACACAGGTCGTCTCCCTTCCTTCCCAGGAGCGCTGCACTCCATGCTGGGGGCCATGGACAAGCGGGTATCTGAGGAGGTGAGAAGATGGGCAGGGTGGGCCTTTAAGATGTCGCTGGAAAATGCTTGGTGATCTCAGCCTCCTGAGCTGGAGTGAGTTGACCACACAACGGACACAGTCGCATCTCTGCCTCTGCCTCTGTGTGCCCCCATTCCTAGGGTATGAAGGTTTCCTGTACTCACTTCCAGTGTGCTGCAGGAGCATTTGCCTACCTCCGGGAACATTTCCCTCAATCCTACAGTGTTGACATGAGCCGCCAGATCCTCACTCTCAATGTCAACCTCATGCTGGTGAGGGGCTCCTGGCTGGGGCCACAACCAGAGGGGTGGGAAGGGGCCATGGTGATTGATGGTAACAAAAGCTCAGCAGGGAGTTACAACTCGGATCTTTTGTAGTCCCTCCTACAGAAGCATATCTGTGCTTCTTGAGAAGGGAGGCCTGTGAAGATGGGAGCCGTGTAACTTGGCTGCTGAGAAAGTCAGGTTTTGGGGTGAACCAAGCAGTAAGTTTGTGTTATTGTCCTAGGGCCAAGCTCAGGAGTGTCTTCTGGAGAAGTCCATGTTGGACAACAGGAAGAACTTTCTGGTGGCCCGCATTAGTGCCCAGGTAGGGACAGTGGGCAGATGACAACCCTTAGGACACTAAGGCCCGACCTTCCTTTTAGTCCTGAGTCTCGCTTTCCTCCTTTCTGCTGAATCCATCCTGACTCGAAGGTGGTAGATTACTACAAGGAGGCCTGCCGAGCTTTGGAGAACCCAGATACGGCCTCCCTGCTGGGCCGGATTCAGAAGGACTGGAAGAAGCTTGTGCAGATGAAGATTTACTACTTTGCAGCTGTGGCTCATGTAAGGATGCTGTGGCTGCAGAGTCTGGGTGGGGCTGAGTGCCTGAGTCTGGGGAGTAAATGGCGACTTCTTCTTTCCCAGCTGCACATGGGGAAGCAAGCTGAGGAGCAGCAGAAGTTTGGGGAGCGGGTAAGTGAGCTCTGGCAAGGAGGGGATGCAAGGTTAGTGGGCTCCTGCCCTTCCCTCTTTCACTGCTTTCCCATCTCTGCTGTGGGGTCCGGTCCACCTACTGTGGGGTCCTATGATGTTGCCCTCGTCCTTGGAGACCTCTGAGGCATCACAGGCTTTCCTGAACATAAGGCTGGATAGTGCTACAAGCGGTTAGGTAGAACAGGATTACACTAATCCGGGGCCCGGGAGATAGCATGGAGGTAAGGCGTTTGCCTTTCATGCAAAAGGTCATCGGTTTGAATCCCGGTGCCCCATATGGTCCCCCGTGCCTGCCAGGAGCAATTTCTGAGCATGGAGTCAGGAGTAACCCCTGAGCACTGCCGGGTGTGACCCCCCCCCCCAAAAAAAAAAAAAAAGATTACACTAATCTTTCATGCTTTGGATTGGGCTTGGAGCCTTGCTGCCTCCACAGCATTTTGGCTTAAGGACTTGACTGGTGTCCCAGCAGGGATTGTGAGGTGGTAGAAAGAACGGGGTTCAAGGAAGGAAGAACGAACCAGGTTCTCCCTGTTGTCTCTACAGGTTGCATACTTCCAGAGTGCCCTGGACAAGCTCAATGAAGCCATCAAGCTGGCCAAGGTAAAGCTGAGGAAACCTCGCTGCTGAGCCCAGGAGTCTAGGAAGCGAACCACACAGCTGATGGTTCCTTTTGGGTGCTCCTTTTGGGTAGTGCTGAGGCCTCATTTCTGTACCCTGCAGGGCCAGCCTGACACTGTGCAGGACGCACTTCGCTTCACTATGGACGTCATTGGGGGAAAGTGAGTCATGGGGTTGGGGCTGGCTCTGGGTCTTTTGGTCTCTGCTTGTACTTGGTTTTGGGTAATAAGATGGCTGTGCCACAGAGCAGTGGTCCACACAGGAGGCTAGATCCCAGAGCCTCAGCAAATCGATGCTAGGACTCCTCACAATTCCTCTCTAACCCCAGGTACAATTCAGCCAAGAAGGACAATGACTTCATCTACCACGAGGCCGTTCCAGCACTGGACACCCTTCAGCCTGTGAAAGGTCTGAGGCTGAGGATTGGGTGGAATGTTAAGTTGAGGGGATAGATGAGTGCAGACCAGAGACTGCATGGGCTTTGTCTCCACCATTTTTTGTTTTTGTTTTTGGGTCACACCCAGCAGGGCTCAGGGGTTACTCCTGACTCTAAGTTCACATCACTCCTGACAGGCTCAGGTGCCATATGGGGTGCTGGGATTTGAACCACCGTCCTTCTGCATGCAAGGCAAATGCTCTCCCTCCATGCTGTCTCTCTGGCCCTCTACCATTTTTTTTAATGTGGGAATACTTTTCCAGGATCTCAGGACTCTGGGTCTACATTTTTTGTTTTTGTTTTTGGGCCACACCCTGTGAATCTTTGGTTACTCCTGGCTATGTGCTCAGAAATCGTTCTTGGCTTGGGGGACCATATGGGATTTCAGGAGATCAAACCGTGGTCCATCCTAGGTTAGCTTGTGCAAGGCAAACACCCTACCGCTTGTGCCACCACTCCAGCCCCAGAGTCTACATTTTTTGTTTTGTTTTTGTTGGGTTTTTTTTTTGGGGGGGGGCCACACTTGGTGATGTTCAAGAGTTAATCCTGGCACTGCACTTGGGAATTACTCCTTGTGGGGTGTAGAGGATGATATAGGATCCCAGGAATTAAATTTATGACAGCCATGTGCAAGGCAGATGCCCTACCTATTGTACTATTTCTCTGGCCCCTCTGGGTCCACTCTTAGCAAGACTTAGCCTGCTGGTCCAGACCTAAACAGCGTCTAGATCAGCGTCTGATCTGCCTGAGATCAGACTTCATGTTTGCCAAGAATGTGCTCTCTCTCAGAGGTATTTCCCTGATTTCTATTGTTGCTCCCTGCTTCCAGGTGCCCCCCTGGTGAAGCCCTTGCCAGTGAACCCCACAGACCCTGCTGTCACAGGCCCTGACATCTTCGCTAAACTGGTACCCATGGCTGCCCATGAGGCCTCGTCACTGTACAGGTGGGTGGGAGCGGTGGGCTTGCCCTTATCATAAGTAGGGCTGGGCTGTCTTGGGAGACAACTCAGTACTGCTCTGTCACTCCTGCAGTGAGGAGAAAGCCAAGCTACTTCGGGAGATGCTGGCCAAGATTGAGGACAAAAACGAGGTCTTGGAGTAAGTGCAGGACTGTTGGTTGGAGGCGCACAGTGGTACTTAAGAGGGGCTCCCCATGCTGCCCATATCTGGAGCGAAATGTCTGCTCTCACTCATGACTTTTCTGATTGGCCTTCCCTGACTATGTGCATGGTGTGTAGTAGAATCCCAGTCCTTGAGAAGCATCTCCTTTCTC
>PVKC010051624.1:0-10397 GCA_004027635.1 Crocidura indochinensis | reverse complement strand
GGCCCAGAAGAGCCAAATTAAAAGTGTAAAGAGCCACATGTGGCTTTGCCGACCACCGTCCTAGGGTATATTACTAGGAGTGGTATAGCTGGATCGTATGGGAGCTCAATTTCCAGTTTTGGGAGGAATCTCCATATTGCTTTCCATAAAGGTTGGACTAGACGACATTCCTACCAGTTGTGGATAAGAGTTCCTTTCTCTCCACATCCCTGCCAGGACTGCTTGTTTTCATTCTTTGTAATATGTGCAATCTCTGTGGTGTGAGATGGTACCTCATCGTTGTTTTGATTTGCATCTCCCTGATGATTAGTGATGTGGAACATCTTTTTCATGTGCCTTTTGGTCATTTGTATTTCTTCTTTATCGAAGTGTCTGTTCATTTCTTCTCCCCGTTATTTGATGGGATTAGATGGGTTTTTTTCTTGTAATGTTCTGTCAGTGCCTTGTATATTTTGGATATTATCTGATGGGTATTTGGTGAATAGTTTCTCCCACTCAGTGGGTGGCTCTTCTACCCCGGGCACTATTTCCCTTGAGATGCAGAAGCTTCTCAATTTAATATATTCCCATCTGTTTATATCTGCTTCCATTTGTTTGGATAGTGCTGATTCCTCCTTAAAGATGACTTTAGTCTCAATGTCATGGAGTGTTTTACCTACATGTTGTTCTATATACCTTATGGGTTCAGGTCTGATATCAAGGTCTTTAATCCATTTGGATTTTACCTTTGTACATGATGTTAGCTGGGGATCTGAGTTTGCTTTTTTTTACAAGTGTCTAACCTGTTGTGCCAACATCACCTGTTGAAGAGGCTTTTCTTGCTTTATTTAGTATTTCTTGCTCCTGTATTAAAAATTAGGTAATTGTATGTCTGGGGAACATTCTTTGAGTACTCAAACCTATTTATTGATCTGAGGATCTGTCTTTATTCCAATAACATGTTGTTTGGATTAATACAGTTTAAATTTGGGGAAAATAATGCCTCCCATATTTATTTTCCCAAGGAGTGCTTTAGCTATTAGAGGATGTTTATTGTTCCAAATGAAATTCAGGAGTGTTTGATCCACTTTTTTGAAAAATATCGTGTGTATCTTTACAGGAATCACATTAAATCTGCACAATGCTTTGAGGAGTATTGCCATTTTAATGATGTTAATCCTGCCAATACATGAGCAGGGTATGTGTTTCCATTTCTGTGTGTCCTCTCATTTCTTGGAGCAGGGTTTTATAGTTTTCTTGGTATAGATCCTTCATGTCTTTAGTAATGTTGACTCCAATATATTTGAGTTGTTGTGGTACTAATATGAATGGGGTTGTTTTCTTATTGTTCATTTATTCCCTATTATTATTGGTGTATAAAAATCCATTGATTTTTGCGTGTTAATTTTGTAGCCTGCCAACTTGCTATATGAATCTATTGTTTCTAAAAGCTTTTTGGTAGAGTCTTTAGGATTTTCTAAGTAGAGTATCATGTCATCTGCAAACAATGAGAGTTTGACTTCTTCCTTTCCTATCTGAATTTCCCTAAATATCTTTTTCTGGCCTAACTACTATAGCAAGTACTTCCAGTATAAGACAGCCCTGTCTTGTATCAGAATTTAAAGGAAAGTCTTCATTTTTCTCCATTGAAGTTGATATTGCCATTGGCTTGTGGTAGACAACCTTAACTATATTGAGGAAGGTTCTTTTCATTCCCATCTTGGTTAGAGTTTGTTTTTTATCAAGAATAGGTGTTGGATCTTATGAAATGCTTTCTTTGCGTCTATTGATATGATCATGAGATTTTTATTTTCCCTGTTTTGATGTTGTGTATTTTGTTGATAGATTTATGGATGTTAAGCCATCCTTTCATTCCTGGGATGAAACCTACTGATCATAATGAATGATCTTCTTGATGAAGCATTGAATTCTGTTTGCCAGTATTTTGTTGAGGATCTTTGCATCTGTGTTCATCAGGGATATTGGTCTGTAATTTTCTTTTTTGACAGCATCTCTATCTGGTTTTGGTATCCAGGTGATGTTGGCTTCATAAAAGCTATTTGGAGAGTACCCATTTTTTCAATTTCATAAAAGAGCCTGGCCAGATTTGGTAATAGTTCCTCTTGAAAGGTTTGAAAGAATTCATTAGTGAATCCATCTGGGGCTGGGCGTTTGTTTTTAGGCAGACATTTGATTACCGTTTTAATTTCCTCAATGGTGATGGGGGTGTTCAGATATCCTACATCTTCCATATTCAACCATGGAAGGCTATAAGAATCCAAGAATGTACCAGATTCTCATATTTGATGGCATGGAGCTTCTCAAAGTAGTCTCTGATTACCTTTTGAATCTCTGCAATATCTATAGTGATCTCCCCCTTTCATTTCTAATACAGGTTATCAAGTTTCTTTCTCTATAGTTTTGTCAATGGTTTATCAATCTTGTTCTTGTTTTTCAAAGAATCAACTTCTGCTTTCGTTGATCTTTTCAATTATTTTTTAAGTTTTCATTTAATTGATTTCTGCTCTAAACTTTTTTATTTCCTTCTGTCTCCCTATTTTTGTTTCCTTTCAATTGATCATTTCTAATTTTATGAGCTGCATCGTTAGGCTATTGAGGTATGTCCCTTTTTCCTTCCAGATGTGTGATTGCAAAGCTATAAATTTTCCTCTCAGTACTGCTTTTTCTTTGTCCCACAGATTCTGATAGTTTGTATCTTCATTGTCATTTGTTTCCAGGAAAGTTTTGATTTCCTCTTTGATTTCATCTCAGACCTACTGGTTGTTCAGTAGCAGGCTTTTTATTTCCAATTGTTAATGTTCTTCTGTGTTCCTTTGTAGTTCACATCTAATTTCAGAGCCTTGTGGTCAGCAAAGGTAGTCTGCAAAATTTCCATCTTCTTGATTTTATGGAGGTATATTTTATGTGCCAGCATGTGGTCTATCCCGGAGAATGACCCATGTACATTGGAGAAGAATGTGTATCCAGGTTTTTTGGGATGAAGTGTCCTATGTATATCTATTAGGCCTCTTTCTTCCATTTCTCTTTTCAGGTCTAGTATATTTTTGTTGGGTTTTTGTCTGGTTGACCTATCAAATTTTGATAGGGCCTTTTTGAGGTCTCCCACAATTATTGTGATATTATTGATGTATTCTTTCAAATTTTCAATAATTGTATTAGATCATTTTCTGGTCTCTCATTGGGTGCTTATATGTTTAGTAGTGTGATTTCTTCCTGTTGCACATATCCCTTATTAGTATGAAGTGTCCATATTTGTTCCTTATAACTTTTCAGGGTCTAAAGTTTGTGTCATCTGATATTAATATGGTCATCCCAGCATTTTTAAGGGTGTTGGATGATTTTCCTCCAGCCTTTAATTTTGAGCCTATTTTTGTTCTGACTATTCAGGTGTGTTTCTTGTAGGCAGCAGAAGGTTGGATTCATTTTTTTGATCCATTTCACCACTCTGTGTCTCTTAACTGGTGCATTTAGTCCATTGACATGGAGGAGGTGATTGTCATAGGATTTATTGTTTTTGGGCCACACCCAGTGATGCTCAGGGGTTACTCCTGGCTCTGTGCTAAGAAGTCGCTCCTGGCTTGGGGGACCATATGGGAAACCGGGGGATCGAACCGCGGTCCGTCCTAGGCTAGCGCAGGCAAGGCAGGCACCTTACCTCCAGCGCCACCGCCCAGCCCCCAGGATTTATTGTCATCTTTGTTATAAGTTTGGTGTATCTGTTGACCTGTCTTGTCTTAAAGTAGACCTTTTGGTTTTTTCTCTAAAGCTGGTTTTGCATCTGTAAAGTTTCTGAGCTGTTTCTTATCCATGAAGCTATGTATCCTTTCTTCAAGCTTAAATGTGAGTCAGGCTGGGTGCAGTATTCTAGGTGAAACCTCCATTTCATTCAGTCTTGTCACAATATCTCACCAATGTCTTCTGGCCTTGAGAGCTTCTTGTGACATATCTGCTGTAAATCTTTTGGATGCTTTTTTGAATGTAATTTCCCTTTTTGATCTTGCTGCTTTCAGTATTCTATCTCTTTCTACATGTAGGATTCATCATAGTGACTAGGATATGTCTTGGGGAACTTTTCTTTTGGTCTCTTTGGTACTTTTCGGGCATGCAGGATTTGATTGCATGCAGTCTTTAGCTCTAGGAGTTTCTCTGTTATGATGTCTTTGATTGTTGATTCTTCCTGAGGATACACTGCCTGGGCCTCTGGGACTCCAATGATTCTTATGTTGTTTCTGTTGAGTTTATTGAAGACTTCTAATATCATCTGCTCACATTCTTTGAGTACTTTTTTACATTGTGTGATCATTTGCCTTAAGGTTCTTTTCCAATCTCTTCTGCTGTATGGTTTTGTTCTGCATTTCACCTACCAGTTCACTGATTCTGTCCTTGCCTGCTGTTACCCTACTGGAGAGGTTTTCCATTGATGTTTTCGGTTCAGCTACCATGTTTTTCAGATTAATTATTTCAGTTTGGAGTTTTCTGATTTCTGTTTTTGTGTTCTGTTCAGCTAGAGCTATGTTTTCTTTGATTTCCATGAGGAACCTCCATATTTCTATTGGAACCTCCTTATCTGAGAGGTTAATCAAATGGTTGGTATTTTTTTGGTCATCAAAGTTATCATTTTCATTCTCTGTGCATGGTATTTGCCTGTAAGGTTTCCCCACTGTCACCCTTGTAGTGTGATTTTTTTTTTTCTGTGTGTTATGGTAGGGTTCATTTGTTAGAAGGAGGGTGCGGCTGCGAAGCAAAGTGGAGCAAGCCATGATCTTCTGGAGCCTCTAGGAGAACAATTTTGCTGGGCCCTTCTCAGCCCACTCAGGAGAAGTTAAGGAGACAGAACAGTAGAGAAACAGACAGGGTGGCACTCACAATCTCTCGTAATTGGTAATCGCACAGCAGGGGCAGATTCCTCCCACCTGACTTCACAGAGAAAGAATCTGCCTTTCTACAAGTTACCTCTGATAGCCGGTTTTCACACACTGACTCTTCTTCCTTGACTTTTTGGCCTGTGCAACTCTAGGAGAGCAATTTTGCTGGGCCCTTCTCAGCCCACTCAGGAAAGGTTCAGGAGATAGAACAGTAGAGAAACACGCACAGTTAACACGCACTCTCTCTCCCAATTGGTAATCACACAGTAGGGGTAGATTCCTCCTGCCTGACTTCACAAAGGATCTGCCTTTTTCGACTTTTTTTTAATGATACAAGGAAAATGTTGCTTCACTGTATTCTAGGCACGATATCCTAGACTTCATCAGTTCTGACAAGAAATCTGTCATTTTAAATTCACTTTTCTTCAAGATTTTCTGTTTATCTTTAAGTTCAAACGAGTTAATTATCATGTGCCTTGGTATATTTAGACTTTTGGGTTTAGAGTTAATTGTGCTCATTAAATATATTTTATAGTATCATAAACTTTGAAAATTCTCATTGCTATTTATTCAGTTTTCCTGCCTGGCCTGTGGATCAAACACATTATATTGGGGTCACTTGAAGCTTTCTGTTTCACTTTAGATAGTTTTTATTGCTATGTCTTCAAAATCAATATTTTCTTCTATGTCTATATGCTATTATTCCCTACCTATAAATTTAGATTATTCATAATTTCCATCTCCAGAGGTTTTACTTAGGTCTGCTTTATTTTGTGTATGCTAATAAAATATGGTCTTTCACAAATTTGTTGAGTATATAAAATATAATATTAAAATCCATTTTCATATTTTTGTTACAAATCACATCATTTGTAATTTTCAGATCAGTTTCAGGATTAGTTTTCTATTCCCTCATTATATTTTCTTACTTTTTGAAAGGCAGATACATTTTTATTGGGTGCTAAACATTATAGATTTTACCATATTGAGAACTGGATATATTTTAGTTTCCATAAATACATTTGATTTTGTTTTGATATTGTTAAATTACTTAAAATTAATTGTTTGAGCCTTGGGGCTTGAGCGGTGGTGCAAGCTGTAAGGCATCTGCCTTGCAAGCTCTAGCCTAGAATAGACCGCAGTTTGATCCCCCTGCATCCCATATGGTCTCCCAAGCCAGGGGCGATTTCTGTGCACATAGCCAGGAGTAATCCTTGAGTGTCAACGGGTATGCCACCCCCCAAAATTGAGTCTTGGGGCCAAAGCCATACTACAACATGTAGGATAATACATCTCTTGTATATTGTCAACCCAAGTTGATTTTCAGCATCCCATAGTCTCATGAGTCCTGCCAACATGATCCATGAACTCAGAGTCAGGAATAAGTCTTGAACTACACTGTCATCCCCCCCACAAAAAGAAAAAGAAAAAGAAAAAAGTAAATAGTTTGATTCTTTCAAAACCTGATTTTAATCTTTTTGAGTCAGATAAAAGATGCAGAGGTATAAGTATTTGTAACTTCTGATGCAAGACTTCCTTAGTGTTCTTATTAAATTGCATTTGAGTTATGAGATTTTTACGCTGTTGGAAACAAGCATTATTCTTGGTTCTGTATGGCACTGAGTATTGCACCCTCTAATATTTTGAGTGTTTCTCTTCTGGCTCATATTGTTTCCTTATATGCAAGTTCTATTTGCAATTTTATTGATTATTCAAAGTGAATGCTCTGAATTCTCTGTTCAGCTTTCCCTATCTGATACACTAACTCTTACAAAACCAAATTCTTGATTTTATCAACAACTCCAGAAAATTGTTGGGTTTTGCCTGGTTTTCTTTTTGGGAACTAAAGAAGAAGATCATTGCAGAAATAATTCATTTATTTCTCATTCTTAGGGAACATTGTTCTTAACTAAGTGGTGATATCTGATCTCCTGAGAAGTTTTTTCAGTATACTTTTTTCTACTTTATTTAGTTGGTTCCACAAGAGTATAAATCTGGTTTTTGTTGCTATATTCTTACTGGGAGTAAAAGTGTTAATTCCAAATGACATTTTGATTGAGTCTTTTACGGTTTTATTTTCTGATTTTTTTTCCTTTTCCAATGATGGATTTAATGCAGACATATGGGGAATGACAATTGCTAGACATGGGAGAAATTAGAAGGAATGAGCTGACAGATGGGAAGAATAATTTTTTTAAAGGGAAAGAATCAAGAATGAAATGAGAAAAAGCAGTTAAATAGCTGAGAAAAGAATCATCAAACAGATTTTAAATTTCAGTTCTCACCTTTAGTGGACCTGTTATGTGGCCACAAAAGAATTCAAACTATTATCTTCTGTATAAAAACTTAAATCTGGGGCCCGGGAGATAGCATGGAGGTAAGGCGTTTGCCTTTCATGCAAAAGGTCATCGGTTCGAATCCTGGTGCCCCATATGGTCCCCCATGCCTGCCAGGTGCAATTTCTGAGCATGGAGCCAGGAGTAACCCCTGAGCGCTGCCGGGTGTGACCCAAAAACCAAAAAATAAATAAATAAATAAATAAATAAATAAATAAAAATAAAAACTTAAATCTGTCAATGAAGTTTATAAATTCTTATAGGTGTTCACAGCAGGATAGCAAAGGAAAAGTTTAAGATTTTATCATTTCTGTTTTTTAGAGGGAAAAACACAAAGTATTTTGTATGTAGCTCAAATCTACACTGAAAACAGTGTAGGGTGAGAACTAAAAGTCTTATGCATAGCCTTTGACTATTTTGTTCAAATAATCTAGCATTCTTCACCTCGGAGTCAGTTATGGTGCAGAGGAAACATGGCCTTTGGAGCAAAAGACTAAGGTTGCAACTCAGTACTGATACTCACCAGCTATGTGACCTTTGAGAAATAGCCACCTCAAGTCAACCTGTAGGTCAAGATTTCTTTAGCTAGAAACTGGAACCAGGACTTTTACCTAAGGGATCAGTGTATCAAATGAGATTATGCATGAAAAATTTTACTTGGTGCCTAAATAAGCATGTATGGTTCTGTTAATTAGCTCTTTTATGATTTTTATTTGAAATATTTCTGTGTTAACTTTAAAGAAAATGCATCACATAATTGACAATTAACCATAATACAGTTGTTTCCAGATAAGTGAAAGAAAAATTATTGAAAAAATAGAAAAATAAAAAGGAAGAAAAGAAAGATTGAAAAAATGAAATAAAGAAAAAAAGTAAAGTAGTAAGAACATTGTGATAATTATTGTATTTCCAGTGAAGTCATTAATACAAAGGCAGAAAAAAATACAAAAGCTGAAAGTTTCTTAAGTTCTTGGTGTTAGTTGTCCATTAAATTGAGGTGTTTTTATAGGGATAGCAGTATCAACCAAATGAAGTAATCCAGAAATTCAAAGCATTATTACTTTTGTGACTTTTGAAGCATATACACAACTGCCACATCTCTTGATTGAAAGAAGATATGCAGGCAGGGGTTGTCCACACTGACTCCAAAATGTTCTGGTGATATCTCAAATACTGGTATGCCTAAAGTTTGGTCAGATTGATGTCTCCAAAGGGAATCATAGAGGGAAGATGAGGCAGGGCCATCAGGAAAATAGTGATTCTGGGTGATGGAGTCAGTAGGTGTGGTTTCAGCAGGGTGGGGGCTTGGCCAGTCCTCTCCTCCTGAGATGGACAGCTTTCTGCTTCATGGGCCAAAGTATCCATGATCTTTCATTGCTTCATTTATATCTTGTTTGAGAAAAGAGTGAGTCTTGGAACTGGACCCTTTTAAACTACTATTTGAAGTATTTCTTAAATAAAAAATAAATGGCTAAAAGATATCATATATGAAAAAATGCTTGGCCTCACTCACTATTATGGAGATGCATTTCAAAACAATAATATATCTATCACCTCTAAGATAATGATACTGGCACATATTACAAAGATTATAAACAGTCAATGTTGGTGGGGACATAGGGAAAAATTATCATCCACTGCTGGTAGGAATGTTGACTGTTCTAACCTGTAAAGCAAAATGGACACTTCTCAAAATATCTGGGTACTGATCTCCCATATGATCCAGAAATTACACTCTTGGAACTCAACAAAGGATCCAAAAATTCTTCAGAAGAAATATTTGCATTCATACATTCATTGTAGAACTATTTACAGTAGTCAAAGTCTGAAAATAGCTCAAGTGTAGAAGAACAGATGTCTGAATAAAGAGGCCAGGGTATATATACACAATGAAATACTACTCAACAATAAGGTAAGATGAGCTCATGCAAACTGCTGTTACATGAATGGATCTGGAAAATATAATGCTAACAAAAATTAGTCTAAAGGAAAGTGTCATATGCAAAATGATTTCCCTTATATGTAGTAAATATAATAACAAAGTAAAAAAATAACAAACACTTAAAGACCACAGAAACAACTGATATTTAAAAGGAATCATATCACTATTGGGGTGAAGGTTACACTGGGACATAGAGAGAAAATTTACACTGGTAGAGTGTGTAGTTTTGGAATTTTTAATGAAACCCTGCCATTATCAAGTCATGTTGCCTAAAATAAGATTAAAAATAAACAAAACCTGAAGAGATAGACAGGCAATGATCAAATAAAACTGAAAATAATAATGGTTTACTGACTAACCTTCTCCTTATGAGACCATGCTGATATCTGGGTCCTTCATAAACATACCCAAATTATAAAATGAGACACATTTGCTGGAGATATAGTATAGCAGGTAAGGCACTTGCCTTGCATGAGACCATTGCCCATTTAGTTCCTGGCACCATTTATGATGCCTTTAATACTACCAGGAGTCAACCTTGAGCACAGAGCCAGTTATAAGCCAATACTGCCACCCCCAAAAAAATAAAAGAAGGGAAAGAAGGGGCCGGGGAGATGGCATGGAGGTAAGGCGTTTGCCTTTCATGCAGGACATTGGTTCGAATCCTGGCATCCCATATGGTCCCCCAAGCCTGCCAGGAGTGATTTCTGTGTGTGGAGCCAGGAGTAACTCCTGAGCGATGCTGGGTGTGACCCAAAAACCAAAAAGAAAAAAAAAGAAAGGAAAGAAAATTTGAGACTTATTTTCTATGTGTCTGACCAAAGATACATTATTTACTCCCAGTAAATGTTAACATGGGAAGAATGATGATTGGTTTTTATTAAGCATTGCTTTGTGTTTTTAGGTATTGCAATAAGTACTTTTTGAAAACTGTCATTAAATTCTCACAGCCCCTTATTATCATCATGCTACAAGTGAAGGTGCCCAAAACTCAGATAGGTGAAGTAAGATGTCCAAGACTACACACAACACAACATGTGGCTGGGATGGCATCAATTCTGCTTCCATGCCTATATGCATGTTCTCAACCACAATAATTACTTCCTTCTCATTTATGCTTAAGTATTCACTGAACCAAGGAAGTGGTGGGTCATGTGCTGGAAGTTGATGCTATAATTAAGTTCTCCTTCCGTCATCCAGAACATATTCACATGAATAAAAATTTTCCCTATTCAACAAAACTTTTCTCAAATT
>PVKC010051623.1:0-10400 GCA_004027635.1 Crocidura indochinensis | reverse complement strand
CATATAAGTTGCATTTGAGGGCCCAGCAGCGATCTCCACCCCCCCCCCCCGGGGTATCAGAACTGAGAATTTCCCATTTCCCCTTTAGTTTCCACCTCTGCTTTGGAATTCTTCTGCCTCCTTCAGGTCCTCCCACTTAAGCAAACCTTATTTGACTTTGGCTTTTCGAGCCCAGCATCACTGTCTCTTTCTGGTCACATTCTGTTTCTCAGGGTATAGTTTTGAAAAGTACCCCCAGCAGCAAAGATAAATGTGCTTCTCTCCTTCTTTGTGTCCTGCTGGCAAGGAGTCTAATTTTTTTATTCTTAGCTGTTGCCTGGACCCTGCTTTTGCTTGCAAGCAACAGATTATGTTGTCAAGCTGAAAAGTTAAAAACTTCTGGTTTTGGGGGCCAGAGAGATAGCACAGAAGCAGGGCATTTGCCTTGCAAGTAGTTGATTCGAACAGACAGTGGTTCAAATCCTGGCATCCCATATGGTGCCCTGTGCCTGCCAGGAGTGACTTCTGAGCATGGAGCCAGGAGTAACCCCTCAGCACCACAGAATATGACCCAAAAACCTAAAAAAAAAAAAAAAACTTTTGTTTTTTTATCATGGGATCTGACAAGAGGCTTCATTCAATTTCAATTTTTCCCCCTCTATTGGAGTATTTCATCCAGGTTGTTGATCTGACAACTTATCAACTTATCTTGATGGGTGCCCTAGGCTTGTAACCCAAGCCTGAGAGAGAGGTATAGAAACATATTGCTTCCTATAGTGCTGAAAAGTAAGAGAAATGTTTATCATTCTTTTTTTTTCCTTCTCAATCAGTGCTCAGGGAACTGGGGATCATGGCCAGTGATTCTTGGCCAACCAGACCAGATGGATTTTTACTTAAGGATGTGGAATTACTCAAGCTGTGATGGGTACAAACATACCCAGTGGTAACAGGGTTCAGACCTGTGGTCCTGGCACTTGGAACACTTGGCATCTCTGATCACAGAGCCATCAAGCATAATTTTTATGCCATTTTTAACAGAAGAGATCTTCATATAGCTATTCCCTTGTGAGGGAGGAAAGGCACAAAGATAGTGAGTGGCCCTTGTTACCGTCAATGCTGCATATAATGTGTTATGAATAATACTTGGCTAGTTTTATATTTAATCTCAAACACAGGAGATCATCTTCATTTTTGGTTTTTGAACAATGTCCTGCCATGCCCTGTTTTTTTTTTCCCCAGCTCTGCACTTAGGGGTCACTCCTGGCTCGGCTCAGAGAACCAAATGTGGTGCTAAAGATACACACTAGATCAGCCTACAGTATGGCAAGTGCCCTATTAGATTATCTCTCTGGCCCCAATTCAGAAAATCCAGTGTACAATTTTATTTGTCATGTGATGGAGTGAAATAGGGCTTTGAAATTGACTTGTATATCATGCTAAGATAGGTCTTAGGTCTCTGGATTATTTTCTAGTGGATGAACGACTTAGAAAATGATGAAATGTATGTCACATGGCCTTCAAGTTGCCAGGAGCTTCTCAAGCCAGTATTCCCTGGGTCGATACCTCCCGTGAGGCGTAACTTTTATAATTTGGTGAGTTTGGGATTTTCACTCTTTGTGTGCAACTTTTATATAGACATATATAATTATATGTTTATATTACATAGCATATATAATATATAACATATATTATTATAATATTATAATAATAAAGCATTCTCTTAGTTATCCTGCTTTTAGTAAGTGATCATCTAAATAATAAGAAACTAATTTTTTTTTTTTTTTGGTTTTTGGGTCACACCCAGCAGTGCTCAGGGGTTACTCCTGGCTCCATGCTCAGAAATTGCTCCTGGCAGGCACGGGGGACCATATGGGGCACTGGGATTCGAACCGATGACCTTTTGCATGAAAGGCAAATGCCTTACCTCCATGCTATCTCCCGGGCCCCAAGAAACTAATTTTTTGAGATGGCTTAACTACCCAAGAACCAAAAACTAACAATGTCACATGATCTACCAATGATTTACTCTGAATGTATTTTGATATGCAATTTTATTACAATGTTTCTGGGTTACTTTCACATTTTCTCATAGCAACACATGGTAGACATTGTCTTCTGAATCATAAAGAATTATTGAAATTCGGCGCATTTCGGATATAATGCATATACCCCTTAATCATCTAGTATATTAACTCATTATTATGATATTGAAGAATCAAAGCAAATCTTGAAATATTCACAATGTACATAGGGCCTTATTTCTTTTTGACCTAAGGATGTGTATATCTTATTTCTCAAGCAACCTGAAGCAAGCTTTAATTAATACCTTTTGGGGAAGGTGTAGGAAAAGATGTCAAAATTCAGTGTATGTTTTCTTTCTTTTTCTATTTTATTTTTTTAAGTTTTGGGCTATCCCAACATAATCAGGGCATATTCCTGGCTCTGAGCTCTGGGATCACTCTGGCAGGTCAGGGCTGACGATGTGGGGTGCTAGGGATTCAACCTGGGTCAGCCACATGCAAGACAAACTCCCTACCCATGGTACTATATTGCCTGCCCCCTATATTTTCTTTTGTTTTTGTTTTGGGGCCACACCTGGCAGTTCTCAGGTACTCCTGGCTCTGCTCTCAGAAATCACTCCTTATAGGCTCAGGATACCATATGGGATGCCAAGGTTAGAACCCAGGTTGGCTGTTTGCAAGGCAAACCGCTGTGCGATAGCTCCAGCCCCGCCAATATTTTCTTTTAAAAGAAACTTATCATGGAGACTTTTATAGATATTTCACTTCCTGTTTTTAAAAAAAAGTGCTGGGAAAAGAGGAGGGATATTTTGATAATAAGTTTCACGTATTATTTTTGATATTCAAGCTTCAGAAAGAATTCAGCTATGAATTATTTCTTTGGGTTTTTTTTGTTTGTTTGTTTTGTTGTTTTGGTTTATTTTTGGCCACACCCATGACTCTTAGGGGTTACTCCTGGCTATGCACTCAGAAATCGCTCCTGGTTTAAGGGACCATATGGGCTGCTGGGGGAATCGAACCGTGGTCCATCCTAGGCTAGTGCCCGCAAGGCAGACACCTTACTGCTTTGCACCACTGCTCCAGCCCCGTGAATTCTTTCTTAAATATGTAAAGATTCTTTTAAGACTTGCTAGGAAAGTTGCATTTTGGATTTCATATTTTATCTTTAGAAATGAAACCAAACTTGAATTTTAGAAAAAATTCTAACAGGTTTAAAGAGTGATTATAGATCTTATTTTCTTTTAGGTTTTGTTTATTGATCCCACTCAAGATTATGCCTTGGATTTCATAAATCGTGCTGTGCTCTTCTATCAACAAAAAAATCCTCTTCGGTAATTATGAATTCATAGCATTATACAGTTCAACAGAAGGTCACCCAGCTATGGATTGTGTTGCAGATTTTAAAGCATAGCTCAGAGCAGAGCTTCATCCCAATGCCCTACGGGCACTTGGTGGATGTGTGTTGGGAAAGGTCACGCATGTTCACAGAAGATGGGCTCATTCCAAGTTGTCTGGTCATCTTGTTGACCCCATTACCTTCTTGAGAGGATGATCTGGTCCCTTTGGGTACTTAGAGGTAGCCCCATTTCTCAGTGGATATGCCATAAGTACAAGACCTTTCTTGGGTCTGAGAGTTGGCTCAGAGGACAGCAGTTGCCCAAATTGACACTGGAGTCCCAGCACCATGTGTGTCCCCAAGCACTGAACTGGGAGTAGCCCTACTGGCATGATCCAACACTGCCCACCCCCAAATTCCTTTCCCTGAGTCTTTTATTTAGTTAGTTTTATTCCTGGGAAAAAATAATCCTTTGATAATGGCAACACCAGAAAAAAAAAAAACAGGCAATCCTGGAGAGACCTGGTAGATACTGGTATTTTGGTGAATGTACATAAAAAAGCAATCGCTTCAAACAATGGTCTTTGAAATGGTACTATTTTCTCCTAGCCACTAACATATTTTGATGTTGGAATGATGTTTTTCATGGTTTAGCTGTGGTTCAGAAGGTGATTCTGACTTTGTTTTGTTTTTCATCTTTTTTTTTTCTCCCCAGAATTGGTTTTGTGTTTATTGTTAATTCAGATGATGAAGTTGATGGAACAGAAGATGCCGGGGTTGCTCTTTGGCGAGTTTTCAACTATATTGCAAAAGAATCTAATGTATCCCAAGCATTTAATTCCATAGCTCGTGTGAGTCTATGCTCTGATCTTTGAAATGTATACAGTGTTTTTATTTTCCCTATTTTGACATTTCACAGTTTTATTTTTAAGTTCTAAAGAAGATAGATAATGATGAATTTGGCCTTACAACTCTCAGCTGGAGTATAATAGTTTTGTTGCCACTTAGTTTAGGGCTTGAGGCTCTTAAAAGGGTGCATAAAAAGGTGCCACAACCACAGCTCCTCAACCTTTGTTTTAATAAGGAATATTGAAGAAAACAATTTACAAAACAATCTTAATTTTCTAGCTAATTTCTGTAGATCCAAGGAAAATCACTAAATGCCCCCATGAATTCATGCTCTTAGAATATAGAAACTGTATCTGTAATTGGGGACACACTTGGTTCTATAATGTATGCTATGGGATATGTATTAGCATCATATCTCAGGCCCTTCGTCTTAGTAATGTATATGATTTTATTAAGCGCCTTATCAAACTGACAAGCATCTACTGTGAGTCCAGCTACCTCATTTTAGAGAGAATTGTGTGATAAAATCATCATTGGGGCCAGAGAGATAGCATGGAGATAGAGCATTCGCCTTGCATGCAGAAGGTTGGTAGTTCGAATTCAGGCATCCCATATGGTCCCCTGAGCCTGTTAGGAGTGATTTCTAAGCGTAGAGTCAGGAGTAACCCCTGAGCAAATCAAAACAAATCAAAAAACAAGCAAACAAACAAAATCATCTTTAACTAGCCTTCCTGCCAAATGCATTCAATACAAAACATTTTTGTTTCAATTCTTTCATTGATCAAACCCTCTATGGCTAAATTACTTGAAAGCCATCTTCTTTAAAAAAATAACTGAGGGCCGGAGAGATAGCGCAGTGGTAGAGCATTTGCCTTGCATGCAGCCAAGTTGGGATGAACCGGGTTCGATCCCCAGCATCCCATATGGTCCCCCAAGCCTGCCAGGAGCAATTTCTGTGTGCAAAGCCAGAAGTAGCCCCTGAGTACCACAAGGTGTTGCCCAAAAATCAAACAAATAAAAAAAATAAAGTTTGTCTATTAGAGTCTAAGTCTATTTATATAATTCTATTCATGTAAGTCTGTATCCTTTATTGTATGGTAGCTCTGTAAACACAGAAACAACTATATTTTCTCTCCCTCCTTTACAAATTTAAGCTTGTAAAGAAAGATTTAATGTCACATAATTATCGATAGTGGTGCTTGCAATGACTGAGACCTAGGAACAATGGTAGGATTGAATGGGGTGTGGATGCTGGAACAGCAGTAGGCTTGAGACAAAGGGATGTGAACACTGGAACAATGGTAGAAGGAGCCCAGTGCCTGCATAGAGGGTGTGGTACTATAATAGTTCATGTCTGAAACCCAACTAATAACACTGTGCAAAAAATAAAACTTTTAAAAAATAATTTTTAAATAAATACTAAATTCTAAATATACTAAATAATACAAAATAAATGTTTC
This sequence comes from Crocidura indochinensis, assembly GCA_004027635.1. Taxonomy (NCBI): domain Eukaryota; kingdom Metazoa; phylum Chordata; class Mammalia; order Eulipotyphla; family Soricidae; genus Crocidura; species Crocidura indochinensis. The sequence goes on along the minus strand of PVKC010051623.1, from coordinate 4,755 downwards.
TTAAAAGAAAGGTAACCTAGGCCAGACAGATAGTTTTAATGGACCAGAGTACACTCTTTACATGCTCAACACCATAGGGTTCAGTTCTTGACCCTGCCTAGTTCCCTAGTACTACACCAGAAATAACAGCCACAGGTGGTAAGGTGTGCCCTCTACCCCCCAAAATAGAGCATAGAAAAAATGCATTATTTTGTTAGAACCCAAACTGCTTCATTAGATAAAACAAATTACATACAGATTTGTAATGGTATTTTATTTATTTATTTTGGTTTGGGGGCCACACCCAGCAGTGCTCAGCGGTTATTCCTGTCTTTGCACTCAGAAATTGCTTTTGGTAGGCTCATGGGATCATATGGGATGCCAGGGATCGAACTTGGGCCTGTCCTGGGTTTGTCGCATGCAAGTAAAATGCCCTACCACTGTGCTATCATTCTAGCCCTTTAATGGTATTTCTAAAAGCTAAGAAATATTCACAAAACCATTTTTATAAGACGAGTTCCAATTAAAATCACTTACCTGCAAATGAGGTGCATTTGTTCATCTGTGTATGTGTGTATCATGTTTAGAACATAGAACTCAGAAATGACACTTGCAAGCTAAAGGACAGAAAAGAAACTATTATGAAACGGATTTAATTACTACATATCTATTTTCACAGATGTACAAAAAAGTGAATGGTCAGAATTTACTCACTGTAGAGAATGTGAAGAAGGTTCTTCAAGACCAGTTTCCTAAAGCAGATGTTGGGGATATTTTGGGAATCCATTCGGTGTATGATAATGAAAGAAAGGTGAGCTAAATGGTGAATTTAAAAAAAAAAAAAAACATGACCCAAGAAACTACTAGAATATCATGAATCTCATGATCTTCATATCATTGACTCAGGATCTGGGGTTTTAGCCTCAGAAAGATTGGAATGTCTGATTTAGGAATGACACAGTTGTCAGAAGCAGTGAAACTCCCTTAACTCCCTTTATTTCAGACCACCTATTACTGCACTAGAATGGAGGGCAGGGAGGTGAACTGTGCCTCTTGCTAACAGGTTAAAGATTAGGGGGCATACAGGACAGCGATGTCTGATGATGGGCTGCAGGCTTTGAAAGAGCTAGGGACAGAGCGATAGACAAAATCAAGTGGCCTGCAGACAGCCTGCTGCTGAATTCGAGAGCAGCCAAGGAAAATAAATGACTAATGGTTGTGAACAAATCCCAAGGTTTGCATGACCAGTTCGTTGGGATGGTGAGACTTTACCCACAAAGGGAAATAAACCCCAAGATGAGTTTTGCACACTCTAAGCTTGAGGTAGCGTGAAGAGGATATTGGAAATCTGTTTCTAAAGCTCAGAACCATATATAAGGTGAAGATTAAAATAAAAAGTGTCATAGGGCTGGAGGGGTGGCACAAGCAGTAGGGCATTTACCTTGCACACACTAACCTAGTAACCCCTGAGTGATAGACCCAGGTTATAAGCCTGGGTGATAAGCCCAGGTCTCCTGAGTTATCAGCCTCAGAGATGCCCTAAAATACCAGTAATTCTTCTTCTTCAGACCTTTCTAAACTATAGACTCCCAGTTTCTCTTGGTTCTGCCAGCTATTTTACAAAGGACCTCATTCTTTCTTTGCCTCTAACTCATCGACTTGGGTTCTGAGCCTTGGGTTTTTAATTTATTGTATGTATCCACTGTTCCTAAAAACTCTCCAGTCTCTTCTTGTTATTATTGCCATAGTGATTTATTTTAAATATGTAACTTTCTCATTAGTTTGTCATGAACTCTTTTCTGAGATGAGCCAATCATCCATGCTATTCCTGGATTCTGAATTCTCCACTTGTCTTTAGTGTAGCTTTCTCTCCCTTTATCATAGAGATACCCTTAGGATCGAGTTTTCCTGTCATTTATATGAACCCATAAACCTCGTGCACATTTAAGCAATAATTTCAGACATGGTGTGGTCAAATGGTTATGAACTCAGTGTTGGGGGCTGCCACAGTAGAAGAGCCTGGAGAGTGCTTGCCTTGCACATAGCCAACCCAGGTTCTATCCCTGATGGCTCTGTTTCTTATTTTCTCAGTATGGCTTTCGCTATCAGGAGCATGGTTTTTCATTTTTTAATTTTTATTGAGCCTGATCTGAATTACAAATCTTTCATAGTTACATTTAAGGTACATAATGACAGTAAATTAGGCCATTTCCCACCACCAATGTTGACCTCCCTCCCTCATTGTTCCCAGCATGCATCCCATATCTCCTCCCTTAGCCCCCTGGACTGCTAGTGTAAAAGGTCCCTTTTGTTTATAGCTTGTGGTATTTTGGGTCTTTTAATTCCATTTTCGTTGACTTTGGGTTGGGTATTTAGGTCTGGTCATTTTTCATTTTTCATTTCCACTCAATGTTCATGAGACCGCTTTGGCCTATAAGGGGTATTTTATATTTTCATATAATCTAAATCATTCAAAATCCTTGAAGAGTGTCATCTGAATATAAATGAGGACTTTTTGATGCTGTTGAACACTTTTGATGCTGTTGAGACTTCTAATCCATAAACATGAACTATGTTCCACCAGAGGGTCTTTTTCTATCAAGTGACTTATAGTTTTAATGGTACAGATGTCCAACATTTTTTGTTTAATCACAAAAAGAAATGCTTTATGTCAAAGGTCAGCACACTGCAGCCACCCCTCTGCCCCCAACAGCCCTGCCTGCTTTTCTAAATACAGTTAGAAGAGACACACACTTGGTGTACTTTTTTGTCACCTATTGTGTCCTTGACTACTTTTGTGTGTTCAAGAACTTAAGAGTTGAACAGATGACTCCGAGACCCTCAACTGTGTACTGTTAAATCCTCTTTAAAAAGTTATTTGTCCTATAGAACAAATTATATTTTCCTTATGTAATCTTGGGAAAATAGAAAATAGAAAAAATAGTTTAAATAAGCAGAATTTATATTTTTCCTGTGGCATATAAAGCTGGGGCAAGTTTTACTTGTGTCCTTTTTTCTCAAACATTCACATTCTTCTTCACTCATTTATCTGTATGTTTTAATTGAAAAGGGAGGAGCAAGCTATTATAAGATGACCGGTCTCGGCCATTTGCCTCAAGCCCTTTATAATGGTGAATTATTCAGAGCTGAAGAGTTGGATATAAGGCATTTAGAAATGGCTGTGGCTCACAGAATGATTAATACATTGATATATTTACAACGGGAAGTCATCACGGTATGTATGACTCATGAGAAAATGCATGATAAATGATACTTATAGATGGCTCTTTATTAAATTTTTTAAATTTCCCCCTCTTCTGATATTTATTTTTTAACATTTTTATTTATTTATTGATTGATTGATTGGTTTTTGGGCCACACCCAGTGGTGCTTAGAGGTTACTTTTGGCTCTGCACTCAGAAATTGCCCCTGGCAGGCCGGGGGACCATATGGGATGCCATGAATCAAACAGGGTCGACTGCATGCAAGGCAAATGTCCTACCACTGTGCTATCTCCTTGGTCCCCTGATTTTTATTAAGCACCTTGTCTGCAATATACTGTTAATGGTAGTTTCATGTGGACAATGTTCCTTTTTTTGTTTTGTTTTGTTTTGTGTTTTGTGTTTTTTGTTTTTGGGCCACACCCGGTGACACTCAGGGATTACTCCTGGCTATTCGCTCAGAAGTCACTCCTGGCAGGCACGGGGGACCATATGGGGAACCGGGGGATCGAACCGTGGTCTGTCCTAGGTTAGCGCAGGCAAGGCAGGCACCTTACCTGCAGCGCCACCGCCTGGCCCCCGCGAACAATGTTCCAAGATCACACACTACCAGAGTGTCAACAGCCCTTCACCACTGCTTATATTGCCTTCCTAATAGCTTTTTTTCCTAGGGCTCATTAAATGATGGAACAAGCGCAATTGATTTCATTATGGCAAAGAATAATGTCGTACCCCGCATTAACCCTCTGATTTTACACAACAACCAGAACTACCTTAATTTAATATCAACATCAGGTAAACGAATCCTTTCATACACTTTTTTATCAATGCCTATTGAGTTGTGAGTGTTTTGTTATTGTGATACTTAACGTTTTCTATAAAAAATTTCAGTGACTGCTGATATTGAAGATCACTCCACTTTCTTCTTCTTGGATTCACAAGATAAGAGTGCTGTAATTGCAGAGAACATGTATTATTTGACCCAAGAAGGTAATGTGGAGATTTTTTTTAACTTGTCCCTAAAATTTAAATCTAAAGTATTTTTCATTTCTAAAAGTCCAAATTACTATAATTTTAATAATATGCATGCATGATATATATATATATATATATATATATATATATGTAGCTCCACCCCGGAATACAGGTAACTGAGTCCCGCCCATTTCTGGGCGTGGTCTTGGGAACCGGAGATGACCTGTAACTTTACCTGCAAACCCTGCCCATTTCCTGGGAGGGGTCTTGGAAAGGTACTTAAGGGCTCTGACCCAAAGGAGAGGATCTTTTAGTCTTTGGCTCTTGCCTGGTTGGATCTTTGCCAGTTTGAAGATCAGAGGAAAGATGGCTGAGAGAGTTAAGATGCAGGGCTAGCTGCTTAAATGGTTATGATAGAGGTCACACATGTAGTGGCTAGGATGAATAAAGCTGTTACTTCCTGAAGCCTGCATGTGAGTGAGATTTCTACCCGCCTCTCTCATGAACATCCAAACCTGACAGTTAATTGGGGTTGTGGAGTCACATGGTCCAGAGCCTAAAGACAGAGGCCTCCATCCAC